>JASPKZ010007719.1:0-63024 GCA_030220185.1 Diploptera punctata | reverse complement strand
TAAACCTCTCCACTTTAGGTACCATTTCGCGCCCTTGCTAATAGGCCCTTTTAACCAGCTGGGAGAAGATTTTTTAAGTCTTGGATCGCTTACTAACGTTTTTAGTCATACACGAACATAGATGGCATCCCCGGTTTAGTAATCAGTTCAATACAATGTAATTTCCGAGACAAGAACGAACATGTAAGACACGATACAATCACTCCTACTATGTATTTAAACAAACTAAGCAAAATTATGGGTTATTATGATGTCCAAATAGGGATAGGAGATTGTTTATGCCTTCATAGTTGCCGAATTTTTTTCTACAGGCGAACAAAAACTGCGAGAAAAATTTCACCTAAGAATCTTATCCGAAAGGATACGACTTCAGACCCGATCGTTCAATGCAAAGATGTATCCACTAGGTGACAGTATAGATTCAAAGTTGTTTATGATCTTAGAAACGTTTATGAAATATTTAGAGTACAATGATGATGATTACAATGTTAAATTACTGATAATTATTAAAAAAATGTTGTATGGCTGATTGACAACATTACAACCTAACCAACCCAAACATTAAAAGGTTTGAAATCAAGAAATATTAAACCAAAATGTGATTAATCAATAACACTGGTCGACAAAAATGAACTTTTTTGCTTTCACAAGAATAAAAATATGAAATTTTTAAGTATTTTTCATCCTGAATTTAAATATAATTTCAATTTTTTTCTTATCAGGCAAGGTGATATTCATTTACGTTTTTTATAATTTTTATAATTTTTAATAAAATCCATCTAACTCATTCTGACTTACCTAGAAAGTGGTAGATAGTGATTTTCGGGCATATTTTGCATCTGGAACATCTCTCTTCTTGGTCCAACAGTAGTCAGTCAGCATATTAGAATTCTACGTGCCTTGGTACCTCTTTTCCATTGTGGAAATTTGCTGATGAAAACGCTCACCGTGCTACATATAAGGTAAAGGTTCCTATGACAGGTCAAAGAGAATGCTGAAATCAATTTTAAAAAAGTACCTGTCACAAAAAAAACTGTGCCTGATCGAAAAATTCTGACTACATATCTGAATTCAGTATGAAAACTGCATTAGATTCACTAACCAGATTTCTTGTGAAGAAATTTAATCGACCAGTGTAATCTATGATAGACTAAAGAACGAATATAGGCCTAAGGTTAGGGTGAGCCCGCGTGTTATTTTTTAGTAAGCTTATGAACCAATACTAATAAAATTCATTGTTAAAACCGTTGAGGTGGATAGTCATAAAATAAAATAAAGTTAAAATGTACCTTCTTAGGTCAGAGCCGTCGTCCTCAACTTACGAAATACATATGCTTTTTTGAGTCACGTACAACACTACATTAGGACCAGCACCATGAACATCAAGTAATGTAGCGAAGAAAGACCTGCTGAAGATGGAATAGAGATTCTGAAAGGCCTTCAGACAAAAAGGCATACATATTTTATAATTTGAGAACGACGGCTCTGACCTAAGAAGGTATATTTTAACTTTATTTTATTTTATAAAAGCTTATGAAGTTTATGACTGATGTGAATAAATGTAAGTAGTTATAACTGCTCTTGCATATCGTTTGTTAATAATTATAGTCTAAGATCCGGCTACAAGATTACTACGTTCATCGAGTGTACGAACAAAATATATTTTTTTAATAAAATTGTAAATGACTGAATACATTTTTGCCGAGTTGCCTATTAAAATTTGGCCGCCGGTATGTTTAATTAAAATATTATTTATAATAATAATAATAATAATAATAATAATAATAATAATAATAATAATGCTTTATTTATTCTGGCAGAGTTAAGGCCATAAGGCCCTCTCTTCCACTCAACCAGCACAAATACAAATAAATATTCGACAAATATAGATATACACTATACTAATTATAAATAGTTAAAGATACAATAAATGTAGCAATGTAAATGTCATGTACAAACAACATTTTATACGATAATAACAATAATGATACGATAATAATAATAGTAATAATATAATAATAATAATAATAATAATAAATATAAATATGATACATTATACGGGAAACACCAATTAATATATATATATATATATATATATATATATATCTTACACTGGATAATAATGAAGTCGAGTTTAGAGCAAATATAAATTTAGATTTCTTTTAAAAGATGCCAATGTCCGGCAGCCCCTTATTTCTTGTGGTAGGGAATTCCAGTTGCGAGAAGTGGAGATGGTATATGACATGGAGTGATGTGATGTCCTATGTTGCGGTATATTAAGTAAGAGACTATGTTGTGATCTTGTGTTTAAGTTATGGTTTGAGGATAGATACTGGAAACGGGATGATAAATAATTGGGAATCGAGGTATGTAGGATCTTAAATAGGAGAATCAGACAGTGCGATTTTCTTCTCTCTTTTAGATGTAGCCATGACAATTCGTGGAATAATGGAGAAATGTGATCGTATTTTCGAACATTAAATATGAATCTGATACACATATTATGGACACTCTGCAGTTTGTCCGACAATCCGCCACTTATGTCAGTTAGTAGAACGTCACAGTAGTCAAAATGCAGCATCACTAAAGTTTGGATTAAAATTCTTTTAAGAGTTGTAGGAAGAAAATGTTTAAGTCGCTTTAGGGAATGCATTATGGAGAAGATCCTTTTAGATGTTTGTTTTACTTGCACATGCCAATTTAAATTAGAATCTAAGTAAAATCCCAAGTTTTTAACGACGTCGGTATAAGGAATTTGTTCATTATCTAATATGACAGCCGGCATATTGCCATTGTTTATGAGGTGTAATAGCCTTGGATGTCCGATAATTATTGCTTGCGTTTTGTTTACATTTAGTTTCAGCCCATATTGTCTTGACCATAAAGATATATGCCTGAGGTCAGTGTTTACTTTGTCAATATATTCATTAATTTCGTCAGGCCTAAAGTGTGTGTAAATCTGTAAGGTCGTTGGCGTAAAGATGATGCTTGCAGTTTTGTAGTTTCTTGGTCACGTCATTAATATAAATCGAGAAGAGAAGAGGAGCGAGGACACCGCCTTGAGGTACCCCTTTCCTCACCAAGCCCCAGGAAGAAATGCGATTATTAACAGAAACTGATTGCTGACGATTAGTGAGGTAAGATGATTCGAAATAATTTGATTCACTTGTTATTAAAATAAATTATAATCCATTTCGCAGGAATCGATGTATAGAGCTTGAAAAGTTTTGGTTGTCATTGCAAACTTGGCCATCACCTCCTCGCAGCGGGAAGTAAAACCACTGCCCGTTATGTATACTACGTACAATGTATTTACAAAAATATATCCAAAAGGTAGTGTTAATATACATTATACGAAACAAATCACAGCATTTTAAATGAACTGAACCTTATTTCAAACAATATAGAACAATAAATACGTACTTACCGCCATTTTATTACTGATTGATATTACAGCCTGTTGTAGCCGCGAGGAAGTTTACGGCCAAGTGTGCAATGGCAACCAAAACTTTTCAAACTCTATACATCGATTTCTGCGAACTGGATTATAATTTATTTTAATAACAAGTGAATCAAATTATTTTGAATAAATACATTAATTATATTTTAATTAAACATACTGGCAGCCGAATTTTAATAGGCAATATTTTATGAAAACATAGATTTTGTTCATGCACTCGATGAAAGTAGTAATCTTGCAGCCGGATCTTGGACTATTACCTAATTATTTTATCTATTTTGATTTTAAAAGTCAAAGTTTGCAACAATGAAACGAATATCTTAATAATCTAATTTATTTCACTCATTGCTGTAAAGATTGGATAATCTCTTTTATTTTCAACTGTCTTAGCCCCATTATAACCTTTAAGGTGCAAGTGTTTACAAAGTAATAACAAGAGAAAGCATTGAAAGAGAGGCTGTAAAATCTTACCTTGAGGTAGCAGGACTGCTAATAGTAGATGAGTGGCTATGATAAAATGTGTTGAATCTTCACTCATGGTGTCTTGAAGAGAGTGTTATTGATTGAATGTCCAGGTGCGAGTGAAATGCAAGTACTATCGATACAGTACTTGATTCGAATGTCAGATACAAGTACGTACAGATGTCTTCATACTAACGTCTATGTTAATCTATATGTCCATGATTTTATTGCACGACTCACAAAACATGAGTTCCCTCTTAGCAAACTGATTCAGTAATGAAACCTCTTCATGACGTGGACATCTTGTTTCTCTCGCCAATCCTGCAATAAAATAACAGTAACAGTAATAGTAATAATAATAATAATAATAATAATAATAATAATAATAATAATAATAATAATAATAATAATAATCCGATTGAGAGTCTTTCCACTTTTTCAGCGGTTGCCCTTTTACCAGCCAGCTGCTGGCCCTTCACATCCACATGTGTCAATCGCAGAGGTAGATGATCAACAGCCAGTATAGGAATGACATGTGGTTAGCATGTCGAGTCCCCCAGCCGTTATAGCTGGTTCCTCAACCTGGAGCCGCTACTTATTGTAGCTACCCAATTGCCTCACGATGCTGGGTGGGCACCGGTCGCATACTGGCCGAAATACCATGAGAAAATTTCTTCCCCCATGGAGACTCGAACCAGCGCAAGTCCCGTAGCTCAGCGCCAAGGCTTCCTACCTTAACCGCTCGGCTACGGCGCGGGACATAATAATAATAATAACTATAATATTAATAGCGATAATTTTATTCTTTTGCCAGATACTGCCTTCTATTCCTCTCAACCAATACAAATGTACAGTATATACAGGGTATAATAGAATCCTATCGAGAAACTTCACAGGATTTTCAGGGATAATTAAAACAATTAAATATTGTACGTGCTGTGGCTGTATCACCAGACAACAACAGAGAGAACAGCAACAACAACTGAAGAATAAAATTAAAAACACATATGATTACCATAATTGTATGAATAATTGTAATAACCTCTAATGTACACATATTATGTTTAAATAAAGAAAAGCCCTATGTCCGGTTTTGGCCCTCCCATTATAGAAACATCCGAAAGCCAAACTTGGCAAGATGCCGCGTGATCGACTATTCCGATTGTGGTTGTAAGCGGTTTCCCTCAATCCAAGAGCAAATGCTGCAATAAAACCGCAAAAGGTCCGTTTCCGACTTCACTCTGCTACTATCTGCCATAAACTTCAAATTTAAATTCAAAATTTAAAAAAGTACTGGGCTAATGTATTTTACAGGAATCCGGGGTTCTACCTATAAAGTAGAAACAAAACGGATCACTCACCGCCAACACTTAAGTGATGGCCGCAGAGCTTTCCATTAGATGTAACAATTCCTTCGCAAACACCGTATCAACGTATGGTTATAATGAAACCATTGTAAATGACGTCAGAGGGAAGGGGGTTATAATAGTTTTCTGTACCCTCTAGTTACAGTTTATAATAACCACTTTAGATTAATTATATTTCACTCAACCAAATCCGAACAATCAGTGCGCTATTTTTATTTTCCACCGAAATATTGGCCTACATTGTAAATGTGAATCTTGCTCTTGTTTACATCTGACCGCTGTTCAGAGTGACCTCTACTGTATGGTTGGAGCTTAGTCAACATCGCGTCATTGGAAGTAGGGGTTTCATATTTAGTTATCAGTAAGTATTGTGTTGTTGATTTGTTAGACGTACAGAATGTTCTTTGGGCCGTGGTAAAATAAATTCTGATGTATTACGTAGGAGAGATGCTTTAAACCGTTGCGCAAGCGTTTAGACGTTCGCCTCTCACCGATGAAATCTCAATTTCGGGTGAATGAAACAGAGTTTCGGCAGGTTTCTCTCTGGATTTCTCCTGTTTTATTCTAAATAGGATTTAATTCCACCACTTCTATACATCCATCTAATTTATTTATTTTTATTCTTCTTCTTCACTTCACGGGCTAGGCAAATATTGCCTGTTCCGCCTCACAGTTGTTCTGTCCATCTTTTCAATGGGCTTCCTACATTCCTTTGAACCTCTTGGCTTGTAGTTAAATGCTGCTCTTGGTAATCTTGTTACATACATTCTTTCCACATGTGTAAACCATTTCTCTCTATATTCTCTGATTTTCTCATTCAATGGATATATATTTTACTCTGTTCTTATATCTTCATTTTTATCCGATCCAATCTTGTACAGCCTTTTATTCTTCTAAGGAAGTTCATTTCTGCGCTCTTTATTCTACTTTGTAATTTTTTGGTCATTACCCAAGTTTCGCTCCCATAAAGTAATGCAGGAACTGTCAATGTTTTATAAAACTTCAATCTAGTATCTCTTCTTGTTTTATTCTTTAATGTTTTATGTACAGTTCCGCATATTATTTGAAATTTCGCCAGTTTCATATTAATGTCTCTTTCAGTTTTTGTGTTTATAGTAAAATTACAACCCAAATAATTTGTTACTTGTTCCAGAGGTTTGTTGTCTATTACGATTTTTGATCTTATATGTTCGTTTCCCCAAAATGTCATTATTTTTGTTTTTTTTCTTTTGATATTTTAAAATTATGTTCTTGGCATAACTGATTTAATTGATGTAAAGAGTACTGCAAATAATTTAGTTTTCTTGAATAATGACAACATCATCAGTATATATTAAAATGTTTAATATTTTAAAACGGTCCTCATTTATTTCGTTTCATTTTATTTCATATGCCCTTGCGATGGTGAGTCAGGCGTAGTCGCCCTACATCCTTGTTATTCATAGACCTCCAATGTAAGGGACTTTATTTCATTACATCTCTCGATTCGCCCTGAGTCGGACATGAGTTGAGGAGCAAATGTTGTAATCATCTGGGAAGTTTGGACGTATAAGCGTACGTCTCCGTGCAGTTTCTCGGTTTCCCGACGGTCGACATTTCGAACAACTGCATTGAACTAAGAGGCAGTACTTACATTATTGTAGAGTACACAGTGCAGTAAGGAGTACAATGCTTAAAAAAATCTTATTTTGTTTTATTACTATTGACATTTGTATATATTTTTATTGCAGTTTCTATAGGATTTACTTCAGACGATGTTCAATTTTTAATTTTTCTTTGTAACTTATTAGAAGGTGGCTCCGTGGAGAAAGGGGTTGGACGTTCGCCCCTCATTGCTGAGATCTCAATATCGAGTCTCGACCACTGCATAAGGGTATCGTGGTGGACGAAATGGATTTTGGGCAGGATTTTCTTGAGGTTCTTCCGTTTTCGTCTGCTTCAAATTTAATTCAATTATTTGAACGCTAACTCATCTCATTCATTTCATTTCGTTCATCTGCCCCTGTGAGTTGCTTCAGGCGTGCTTGGCCGCCACTTGTTATTCATAAACCTCTACAAATATAGAGGGTTCATCTCATATCTCGACCCGACTCTAACTTGGACACGGGTTGAGGATATTATTACCTACCACAACTTATCATGGTTGAAAGTACAACCTACATATCTAACATATCAACCTCACATTACTCTGTAATAAAACGGAAACCATGGTTTACTTACATCAAAACATCCAAAAAAACATCCCTACAAATCTTCTGAATGTTTGGCGGTAAAGTTATGTTTTTACCTATAGAATAATCTGATACAAATAGTATTTCATCGCTCAATAATTCATACATTTTAAATGTATTTCTGATATTAGATTTCCAAAATAAGCCAGTTACACTTGTGGAGTTAAACATGTTAAGCCTATTCTACATATGACATGTATATTAAAATATAACAATAGCATTAGAGATTCGAATTTGAGATATCCCTGGTTCACATTCCAGTGCCGACGAACTTCACTGACGATTTTTTCAGCTTTTCCTCAACCGTCAAGGAAAATGTCTGCTTAGAACTTCATTGCCAGGACTCATTTTACTTTATCAATATTTCATTATATAATTTAGCTTTAATAATAATAAATTACTATATAATTGATATGCGTCTACTACAATTCCAGGCACGACAAAATCATAGTTGCTAAATCTTCCATACAGAAGTATGAAGCTTAAAGCTAATAGTTTAAATTTTAGAAAGTGTGTATATGGAAATTTTGTAAAAATAATTATTAATATATAAAATTTTTATACGTTTTGATGTATTATTTGACTATTATAACTTTATTATTAATTAAAAATGAGAGTAGGCCTATAATAAAATTTCCTAATTAATATATCAGAATAAATAATCGTATAAATGCAAGAAATATTGTAACCGAGTAAATTAGCTTCGGCCGTAGCGTTTGAAATCCGTATTTTAGAAACCTGTATTTATAATGGCATTGCCCAATGTTGAGCATAGCCTCTCCTTCAATAGGAGTTACCTTATTTGCCCAAAGATGTCACGAATGGCATGCGGTCAACATACCGACTCATTGAGACATCTAACAAACAAATAAGGTATTACTAGGATGTTGAAGTCGGTAGATTTTGCATAGAGGCCTTTTTATTCAGGCTTAAGAATCTTTCACGAGCCTGAAAATTTCCAGACTTGGGACGCAGGGCTTAAAGTCCCTCCTGGAGGACTAGCTCTTTGCATTTTCTATTGTGACATATCGGATATAAATCCCGGTGCCGAAAACCAGGATATTTTATCAAATTCTCGAGGAATATTATGGTTTGGTATTTCATTAACAGACCATTGCCACAATGTAAAATAATCTAATGTCCTAAAAAAACACATGATCAGTACAGTAGCTTAATGGATGTACCTAAGTATCCTAGAAGCGATATTACATTAGGTTTTAAACAAAGGTAAAGTGATCTCACTATTGACCTTGGGGTATTAGGAAATTATGGCTCCTACATTTCTAGAAAATAGACACTTGATGCCGTCGGGTCGTCAGCAATGTGTGAGAGACGCATTTATCCCAAGGAAAAGTGTTTGTACTCATTTCCGTTAGAGGCTAAGTCGACGCCAGGGCATGTGCTGAGAAGTTTTTGGGTCAGTTTAAAAATCACCACTCCACGACCTTCCTGCTTGTAGTGTATTAAATTAAACATCTATGCGCGGCGTCACCCCAATTATAAATAAAGAAAAAGTACAAATAAAAACAAAATAACCCTCTAGTAATGTGTGTGAATATTATCTTTCTACTGCGAATTTTTAAATAAGGATTTCTTACAATATTACAAGTATTTGAGAATAAAGTACTTAGGAAAATTTTTGGACCAAAGAGAGATGAACAGACAGGTGAATGGAGAAGACTACATAACAATGAACTACATGGTCTTTACAGGAAGCCAGATATAATAAGAATAGTTAAGTCTCGTAGACTGCGATGGGCAGGACATGTTGCACGTATGGGGAATGAGAGACTTGCATGGAAGCTTCTTGTAGGAAAGCCAGAGGGAAAACGCCCAGTTGGTAGACCAAGAATGAGGTGGGAGAATAACATTAACTATGATTTGAGGGAAGTAGATTATACAGGGAATGATTGGAAAGCATTAGCTCAGGATAGGGATGTATGGAGAGCTTATGTCCGTGCGGCCATGAACGTACGGGTTCGATAGTGCCAGTGAGTAAGTAAGTAAGTAATTTTAATTCAAACCAAAGTAATATTACTCAACAAATTTCTATCTAAAGCATATATTTAGTGTTATTTCAATTCCCTCCTGTTCAGATTTTTCCTAACCAGACCTATTCATTTTTCTCACGATTTTCCTCTTCTTTCTCTCTCTTTAATATTACATTTTAAGATCGTTTTAGGAATACTTCATTCCCTTCTCCTTCTTCTACTACAAGGTTTAGGCTATGCAGCCTGTTTCGGCGAAGTTAAAAGTGGAGTCCATCTTCTACGTGGTCGGCCAACATCTCTTGTTCCTCTGGGATTATACAGGAAGGTTCTTTTTGGTATTCTTTCGTTGTTCATTCTCATTAAGTGTTCTGCCCATTTCTTATTATTTTCGCTGATTTTATCTTCAATTTTATATATATTTAATTCTTCTCGTATAGTTTCATTCCTTATTCTATCCGCTCTTGTGCATCCTTTCACATTACGCAAAAACAGCATTTCCGCAGTCTGTATCCTGCTTTTATCCCTTGATTTCATTATCCAATTTTCACTTCCATACAACAACAAAGGAACAGCCATTGTTTTATATAATTTAAGTTTCGTATCTTTCCTTGTTTTCCGACCTAAGTGTTCTTTTTATGGTTCCACAAATAGCCTGAAATGTATTTACTTTATTTTCTATATCTTTATTTTCTCTATAAGTTATATCACATCCTAAATATTGGAAATGTGATACTTGTTCTATTATTTTGTTATCCAGTACAATTTTTGATCTAATTCCATATTTACCAATAAATGTCATTACTTTTGACTTATTTATTGATATTTTACAATTATATCTATTGGCATATTTTAATTTAAATTTATATTGCTAACATGTGGAGAGCATGTTTCATGCTTCTGCTAAAAGCTACCACATCGTCAGCGAACTAATAATGCATTTACTTTAATCTTTATTATTCAATTAATGTATCCTCTCATCCGATGGACTAGGCAAGAAAAGGACAATGGTAAAGAATAATTTACTATTGGCAACATGGAATACTTCATTCCCGCACCCCCTTAATATATCTAAACCATCTCAATTTCCGTCTTTCAATTCACTTCTAAATGTTTTTTTTTTTCAAATGCCCCAGGTTGTCTTTCGACATTTCTGTTGTTCTCTCCTGGCATGGCGTACTTGTAACCGACTTCTGAGATTGGGGCGCCTGGAGGCGGGGTTTCGTTGCCCCGATGATATGATGGATGATGATGATAATGATGATAATGGTGCGCCAGGAGAGTCCCTTATCCTACGCTTTAATCTAAGATGAATATGTATGATGATGATTGCGATGGCCATATGATTTCGGGGACCGTTCGGGCCTTAAAGTTTTCCTGACATTTGTCTTACAGGTGAGGAAAAACCCCGATAAAACCTCACCCAGAAAACTGTCCCGACCGGGGATCGAACCCGGGCCTGCAGCGTGACAAGGCAGCACGATACCCTGAGACCACAGCGGTGTTCTTCACTTCTAAATATTTTTGTCGGCAATTATAGTTTCTCGATTATTAAAATATGTATTTTTTTATTCTTGATTTCTTCCCTGTTCTGTGCCAAAGCCCACTTTCAAACTCAGACATTTGTTTGCGTGTATCCTGTCAAATATTCAAAAATCATCTCCATATGACATAGCACTTTCAAACGAAGAATTATAATTAACTGTTTATAATTCGAAATATTTTTACTCTATACTATAACTAACGTGAATAAAATCTATAATGTTAATCTCCAATTATGATGGGATTTGTTCTGTGCCATATCACTAGTTACGATCGTAATATTGAAATTAATATATTCAGACTTGCTGTTCTAAAAGCAATAGTTAATACAACTAAAGAAAAAATCTGCCTAAACCGGGATTCGAACCCAAGATCTCCAACTTTACGCGCTGGCGAACTACAATTGAGCTACTTAGGAAATCCAGGAGAAGATACAATTTTCCGCTGTATGAAATACCCATGTACTCCTATTTGTGAACTTATTTCAGATCCCAGTTTATGCAGAATTGTTCTCTTCAGTTGTATTAACTGTTGCATGCAAACAACAAGACTGAACACACACATTTCAATATTAATCTCCAACTCCATTATCTCGTACGCCATTTCCTTGATGATGGATGCAACCTCTGCCGAGATATTGATCATAAGAAATTGTTTCTTGTGAGATAAAAGGCGCTTCAGATTACCACTTAAATTATCTGTGGTGGCTTTTCTGATTTTCTGTTTACACGATTACAGCTAGGTTTCAAGTAAAAAGTCCTTGTTAGTGTGCATGTCGTGTGCATGTGTGTAAGAGAGAGATACTAATACTATAAAAATCTTTATTGTATTTTTCTAGATTGAATTGTCATTTATTTAAACCTGCAGCATGTATATAATATTAACTTTTGTTAGATCATGTTTATTGTAATTATTATATAGAATACAGTCCACCGCTGTGGTCTCGAGGTAGCGTCACGCAGCGAGCCTGGGTTTGATTCCCGGCCGAGACAGGCTCCTGGGTGAGGTTTTTTTCGGGGTTCTTCCTCACCTGTAAGACAAATGCCAGGACGTTTAGGGACCAACGGTCCCCGAAAATCATCCAGCCATCATCATCATCATCATCATCATCATCCCTCACCGGTGTGGGAAGCAACGGGAAGCTACCACACCTATAATTCCCTGGCAAAGCTGCAAAGCATAGCGTGAAAATAATATGATTGCAGTGAAATACCTGCCTCGGGCAGAATTACTATGGATGGATATAGAGTACGCTGTTGAAACTGAATTAAAAATGTCAGAAATAAAGAGACCGAGCAAAATAAAGAAGTAGAGATAATATCTCTACTATTATCAATGTATTCGGATTCAACACCGAGGTATAATTATTATTGCATGTATATTAAATATTTTGACATTACAATAATGCTCAGCCGTGTTACAATTGAATAGCCGGCCAGAACAAGGTTGTAACCCGCATTTTTTTCCAAAGTAGATTTTTACATGGAAAAGGAACCTTCAACAACCAATTTTCAAATGGAACTCAACTTAAAAAAATGTTAAACCCTTGATCTCAAATAGTATATAATTAATATTGGACATTTTCATAAGATCGTATTTCTCCAGTCTCTAACATAAATGCATGATCTTGCTAACATTTAAAAGAGGGGATTTTTATGTTTTGAATATTTCAATTCCTTTCATTTGTTATCTAATGGGAAACGTATATATTTTTGTTGGAGAAAATGGAGCACGACGCCGCGTCGTCTAAATATCTGTCGAATTGATACAATGTTCTTTTTTTTCGCTCATATTCAACCAAGATTGGTTTGTAATGAAGCTATTTTTTCCATTAACAATGTGCAACAAAAAAAACTATTTTATTTAAATAATAATTATTAAAGAATAATCCTTATAAAATTAACAAAAAATAAATAAAGCATATTGAATTGCACAATAAAATTCTCAATGTAAATGAAATTTCCAGCTATATGACAAATGAGATAATATAAAAAATTTAAACTTGCATCCTAAATTTTGGTAAAATGATTTATGCTCAGAACTGGTGAAAATATAAATCCATTCTACATAATTGGCTAAGAAGAAAACATTCCTGAGGCTGTTGTTATTATTTCACAATACAAATTAACGTGAAAGGTTAATTCTCCGAGAAACTGGACGACATTTGAAGATGTTCGATGTCGACACTTTTGTGACATCCGGATGTCTATATGACACTTGATATTTTCGAAACCCATGTCATCGTAGCATGGTCAAATGATTTAACCGCATCTTCTTACCCAGCTACGTTAGCTGCTGTAATTAGTGTACAGATGGGGTAGGTCCATCATGTCTTACATGTACGACAAATAAAAAAAAAAAGTTGCATAATTTGAGTTCAGATGACTTCGGTGAGGGTATTAAAACAGTGATGCATCATTCAAGCCAACATGGTTAATCCAACGTTCTGATTTATATTCTTTGACGTGACTGAGTATGTTTATTATACATTTTTAATGTTCGCAATCGTAATTGTTATGATTTATATATTTATTATATATATATATATAGACATTTTAAATAAATGGAAAGTTTTAGTAAATCCATGAATAAGAATGGATAATAAAGTGTGCATAAATAATCTTCTCTTTGCTGACGATGTAATCATAATACAGAAAAATGAAGACGACTTACAGAAATCAATGCATGCATTAAATGAAATATGTAAGTTATACGATCTAAAGATTTCTGTAAGGAAAACGAAGACCATGGCTTTTAGAGGAAGAGATCCAGTGAGATCCAAAATTATTTTAGAAAATCAAAGTATAGAACAGGTGTCTAGTTTCAAATATTTGAGCTGTGATGTTGGCTACAATGTGGAAAGAGATATTGACTCCAAAATAAATACATTTCAGACGGTGTGTGGAACAATACAGAGAACATTCAAAAATAAAATTAGAAAAGAAACAAAGATAAAAATGTATAATGTTATGGCGGTTCCCACAATATTGTATGGATGTGAAACTTGGGCTCCAGTGAAAAGACAGAAGGATAGAATACAGACGGCAGACATGCGGTTCCTAAGACAAGTAGTAGTAGGACTTTATTAGACAAAAAAGTAAGATATTTACAATATTATTTACAAATATGGGTCGCACGGGCAGTAAGCCGTACGTGCTGTTGACAGTCCGTTACAATAAAGTAATAATTGGTACTAGTGTAAAGAAAAATAAACAAAAACAGCAATAACATTACAATTACATAAAGAAAACACAATAAAAATATTACAATTAAATAATAACACAATAGCATTATACACTAAAAACATTAACATTACAATTACATAAAGAAAACACAATAATATTACAATTAAGTAATAACACAATAGCAATAACATTACAATTACATAAAGAAAACACAATAATAATATTACAATTAAATAATAACACAATAGCATTATACACTAAAAACATTAACATTACAATTAAGTAAAAGGATGTACAAGACTTGATAGAATAAGGAATGAGGATATAAGAGAAGAGTTGAAAGTACAGCCTTTATTGGATAAAATCACGAATTACAGACAGAAATGGATTGATCAAATGGATGGAATGAGTAAGGAGAGATATCCATTGTTAGCAAGAAATTATCAAGCAAGAGGAAGGCGTGATGTTGGAAGACCTAGAAGACGTTGGGCTGATGCATTATGAAGTCGGAACGGGCAATTGCCTAATCCCTGGAGTGATGATGATGATGATATTTTTTATTTATTTTTCTCTCGGTCTATTCATTGCTGACATTATCTCATTACCATATTTTTAACAACGCTGTACATTATTGTAATTTCTCCAAAATTATAAAAAATACAACTACTATACAACTTTGGAACTCGACCAAAATTTAGGACTAAACATAAATGAACAGAAAACCAAATTTATGATCACCAATGGAAATAGTAAATACAGAATAACTGAACAACATATTAAGATAGAGAATAATCAATTTGAGAAAGTAAATAATTTCAAATACCTTGGAGTTTTAATAAATAAACAATACAGTCTCAGGAAGAAATAAAGAAAAGAATAAAAAAATAATAAATGCTATTTTGCGATAATAAAGTATTTGAAATCAAAATCTACACGCGGAACAAAAACAAGATTGTATAAAACACTAATTAAACCAATCCAAGCTTACGGGAGTGAAATCTAAGTTCTAACTGAAAATGACAAATCTCAATTGGCTCTTTTAGTAAGATACCCAGAAAGATGTATGGACAAATTAAGAAAAATATAGAGTGGCTAATAACAGAGAATTATATGAGTTGTATAAATCATCAGATATCATTACAGATATTAAAGCAAACATACTAAAATGGGCAGAACATAGGCAGAGGATGATCAAACATGAAGTAGTTAGAATAATTATATATGGTAAGCCAGAAGAACTAGAAGACCGATTTTGAGATGGATGGTTGGTGGTGGGTCGGGTTCCAATTCAGAAACACTTTGTAATGACCACGAGGGGTTTAATGGAATGTAGTTGACAACGCATAGGCAAATTTATATAAAACAATAATAATAATAATAATGTAACATTTATTAACACTTCACTCGGAGTAATGCTTTTTACACGCTTTATATTACCTTGGCCTGTTTCTGTCCATCTATATATGGAACGTAATTTTTTAACACGATTGTAACCTACTTAAAAACATGGGATCGACTTGAAACTTTGTATACTTGTAAAGGATCAATGAATACAATAATTTCATTTTTTTATATCCTTGCCAGAATCATCAGAAAATAAAAAAAATAAAAACCGGTATAATAGGTTGCGGACTTACCGACTTTTTAGTCAATTGTTGTAAGAGTACAGTTGGTAGAGCGGTGGACTGTAGTGGATTATAATTTTAGTAATCCATAGGTCGCCGGTTCAAATCCAGCCCGGAGGATTTGTTTTAGAAGAGTATTAAGCAATTATATTTTCATGGGATTCCGGTTTATAGCAATCAATTAAACTAAAAATTAAAATAATAAATAATTGTTTAAAAAACTAAAACCACACCCTTTATTAGAAAACCAAACTAAAAAAAAAAAATAATAGTTTAAAAAACTAACAACACGCTTTATTAGAATACAGACCTAAACAATGAAAAATAATTTTAATTTCCAACACGCTTGGGATAAAATTAAAGTGGTCAACAAAAGAAATCATCTCCAACACATCTAGAATAAAACTAGAGTTCTCTACAAAAAAATAATTTTACCAACAAAAGCATGGAGTTTTTTTATGGTTTTTACGTTTTCTTCTTAGAGACTTTACTTTTACCAATATCTGTTTATTATCAAATATATTAATTGATATAGAGCACCCTACGCTTTTGATGGTAATTTTTTTTTGTAGATAACTCTAGTTCTATTCTATATGTGTTGGAGATGATTTTTTTTGTTGACCACTTTAATTTTATCCAAAGCGTGTTGGAAAATTAAAATTATATTTCATTTTTTAGTTCGGGTTTCTAATAAAGCTTGTTGTTTTAGTTTGTTTTAAACTATTATTTTTACAGCACTTTAACTACACTGTAAGTTAGATCAGATTGTAATACTGGTGCACTTTAAATTTCAAATAATATTTCGAAAGGTAACGCGATAATCTATCATCGCGGAGTGGAGCTGGGGTCTGCTCCCCGTGGATATTAATCTCCGACTGGGGATTATTGTTACTGCAAGCGTATATAAAGCATCCATTAAGATACTTCGAGAACATTCCTAAGATTTACATAAGTTATATTGGCAGCACTGCGATTAGCAGCGCAGCCCTGGCTAAAGCATATTATCCAATCAGAAAAATTATAATTAAATAGTATCTCCTACATGAAGAAGAGGTCCACATATTAACGAATTTAATTCAATTAAAATTATGAAATGACTTACGATTTACAAGACGAAGGCTCTGACGTCATTTCCCATTCAGATTTTGCAGAACAATCGGGTACATTAACTTTAATGTAAAGGTGCAACATATCAATATACATTGCGCAATAATATGAAATTCCTTTGAATTTAAAATCAAATATTGAAAGAGGAAGAAGATAGAATCTTCAGATGGAGTACTACAGAATAGCGCATCTACGAAACTCAAGAATTAGTGGGCTTTTGCCAGAGATAGAGAAGTCTGAAGAAACATTCTGTAGGAACCCTTGACTCACTCAGGGTTGTTGTGCTGCTGATGATGATACAATTTTGGTATTCAATTCGAGGGCATTTCCACAATATAGTTCTCCATATCTATCTCTCTCTCTCTCTCTCTCTCTCTCTCTCTCTCTTCCTTTTCCCTCTCTCTCCTGCTCCATATCTCTCTCACACTCTTATTTTCTCATGTTAGCTTTAACTGTATTCTGTATACAATAATTATTATTTTAATTGTGTAAGATAAAACTTAAAAGAACATACATGCAGAATAGATAGGCGGATTGAAACTTAAAATTGTGTAAGAGTTGAATGTGGGAAGCCGCCACTGACAATCTGTAAGAGGTTGCATGAAGCGCAGTTTATCTCGTAAGAAACGATGTTAAAAATCATGGCGAGAGAGATAGGACGACTCTGATTGTTTTAATCATGTGAGTTAACGGGACGAATGTACGCGTGACGGTGAACAATAACGTCCCGGGGGTGACTTACAGACACTAAACACGCTCTGGGAGCCACTACCCCATGTCACAGGGGCTGTAAGCCTTCATGTCAATGCAATAATTCAAAATGTTCTTTGATAAAGATATCTGTAAGACAGTGTTTTCAGTACCGCACATTTAACATAGATGTCTCCAGCGTCACTTGATAGTGCAAACATCCATTCGTCAGTTCCTTGTCTCACTTGGAAGTAAATTTCACTCTGTATGAGTTACATTTCTGAGGATTTGAAACATAGTCGTTCCTGGAGTAAATATATCAACATTTAATCTGCCATATCTGTGACATAAGACTGGCTACCATGCGAACGGGCCCGATTTAAATTCCCGGTCATCTAGTAGAGGTTAAGTTTTCAGGATTTTTCTCACCCGTAAGACAACAGTAAAAACAATTCGGGCCAAATCATCCTTGTGAAGTCGCTTTTAAAATTAATATGAAATTAAGAACAGGGCGTTGTGGTTAATTAGAGTAGGGTAATTTCATCGTGGTTCCTTCTAGGAATTGTCGTTTGAAATCATACATCCGAAGTATTCAAGAGGTATAATGCCGGGGAAATTGATCAAGTCTGAATAGAAAACACACCTTACTGAAATTAAACTCTTCGCCACAGCGGATGTCATTGTACTGAGAAAGAACTCCTAAGTTAACAGGTCACACATAATTAGTAAGACACAAAGTAGCCGCATGACAATTCTAGTCAAAGACAACTGTAAATAAAATTACCATACTGATGATGATGATGATAATAATAATATTGTAACAAAGTAATTTATTGTTATTATTAATTATTTATTTAGCAGAATTCATAATGTTACACAATCTAAATTAATCTCCTGTACTGTAATTCTCTCCCACATTTCTCTACCATTATAATATCCATAATCCAATCCTTTTCCCCCTCATGGTGCTAAAAATACCATCATCCACGTTACTTGTTATAACAGGGGCACTTATTCTAGTATTTTCTGGGGAATATGCCTTATATCATTATTTTTATATCGGCATCAAGTTTGAATTCTTAATGTTTTTATAGAATTCATGGTTGAAGTTTGAACATTCATATTTTGTTTAATTACACTTTATTATTTTACGTATTCTATAAATCCCAGCTGAACACATCCAAAAATGAATATCATCAAATTTAATTTACATATTATTCTTGATTGTTTCTCTTGTGGTTCTGCACCGTATATCATTATACTAATTTTGATATAGCTGAATTGCCTTATTTATTCTCTATTGATTGAAACATAACTATAATCTGCATTAATTTTTGTCTCAAAATAAGTATTCGTCACCTCTTTTATTTTTCCATGTCCATCTTCTAAAACCAGATATTTCGATTAATCTCCTATTGTGTAGTGGTGTATGGTCATTGTGAAGACGCTATAAGCTGTGGCGTCATTTACAGTAGGATGTTGGGTTCGATGTTAGGTTGCCTCGGCTAATTTTACTCCCTCTTCAGGGAAACATAGGAACACACAAAGATTTTGTAACCTGAAATAAAAACACGATATATACATATATATATATATATATATATATATATTTGGAAAGTTATTATTCACTGTTTATTATGAAGTAAATGGTTAATTTATATTATGTATGAGATAAAACTTCCTTTTCCACAGTTCGTTTTATTTTTAATCGTTATTATTTATTATAAAATGGCGGTTAAATATTGCTCAACTTTTAATTCTGGAACATTATATAATAATTCTTATTATAATTATATTTGGTTTTATTGGGAATATTTAAATCACTTAATAATTACACTGTATTTCATCAATTCCAAAAATTGGCTGTATCACTTTGTCCTTGAGGCAATCTTCTAATGAGGAACGTTAGTTGCTTCAACTATTGAAGGATATTGTTTCAAGATTGATGTCTTTCAAATTAAATACGTATTCAATTCTTAACACACGTAAAGTAATTTCATGATGCACTTATTACTTTCTGATGCACTAATTGTATGTCACTACTTTTTCCTTCATGAATTTATTAAGTGGCCATGACCGTTTTGCAATAGGACCATTCACCTTGAGTATGTGTTATGCACTACTGTGGCCATCTTAAATGTGTTAGACCCAGCATTAAAAGTTTTTCAGTGTCCATTTGAATGTGATTGGTTCACGAACTGGCCACGAGTATTACTGGCTAACTCATATCCGGATTATCCAATTATTTCAAAAGTGATAAGTTCAGTTAATATTTAAAATTATCAAGAACTTCTAGAATATTCCAGAATCAAACTACATTGACAACAATAACTTATTTTCAATTATTATTAACACAAAATATATTAATTCTATCTATGTTCATATTAATACTGTTTTAAATCATATTCCTTGTATTTAAATGTTTTATATATATATATATATATATATCCATCCATAGTAATTCTGCCCGAAGGCAGATCTTTCACTGCAATCATAGCATTTCCATGCTATGCTTTGCAGCTTTACTAGGGAATTTTAGGTGTGGTAGCTTCCCGTTGCTTTCGACACCGATGAAGGATGATAAGATGAATATGAATGATGATGATTGCGATGGCCATATGATTTCGGGGACCGTGTGGGCCTTAAAGTTTTCCTGACATTTGCCTTACAGGTGAGGAAAAACCCCGATAAAAACCTCACCTAGAAAAACTGTCCCGAGCTGGGATCGAACCCGGGCCCGCTGCGTGACAAGGCAGTATGCAACCTCGAGACCACAGCGGTGGACAATATAATATATAAAATATTTATATTAAAATTAAATAATCCCTCATTATTATTAGGGTACGGGTAAAGATCCGGCTTTAATTGCCATTTATTTCTGTCGATATGTATTCATAATTCCCATTTTTTTATATTCTTACCTCCGTTTTCTTGTCATATACTCGATATGCTAAATATTGTGTAATCAGTAATTAATTACGAGCAAATGACAATGAATAAACTGTACCTCCTCGTACATTGCGATAATATTAATAATAATAATAATAATAAATAATAATAATATATTATTATTATTATTATTATTATTATTATTATTATTATTATTATTATTATTATTATTATTATTATTATTATTATTATTTCCAACCGCAAAAGACAATTTAATGACAAATATAATCCAATTAACCTATAATTTTATCCTAAACTGTATTCACTGTTAGTTCCCTATTTAAGTCTAGTAATTTACCTGTTAAATTGAATTCGTTACTAGCATAATATATTTTTGTACATTTAACTTATATGGGGGCACACCGTAGCATGGAGGTTAAGGCACTACGCTACAAGCCTGGAGGTCGAGGGTTCGAGTCCAGGTGGGGCCAGGATTTTTAAACTGACCTAAACTCTCCGACGGTACTATGGCCCTGGGGCCGACTCAGACTCAACACGCTTGTTCTGGGGGTAAATGCGGCCGTCAGGTAGGCTGACATGTGTCGATTGTCCAGAAGAAGTGGGAGCCTTAATCTCCTACCACCCCAATGGCCTCTTGAGGCCTGCAATGGGAACACTTTACTTTAGGTAACATATGGCAATTGTAGCTATTTCTTTATACTGTACTTTAATTAATCTTCTACATTTCTCAGTATTATTTAGAATTTTGCAAATCTGTTCCTTCTGTCTAAGATATAAGTATAATATTTTATTACATTTTGTGAATACTTGTATATAAACTAATAATATTTTGAATTATTCAATAAGTTAATGTATGTTTTTAAATGTATACTATAAGCGTGATTATGTTAAACTCAATATCATAACAAAGCAGTTCGTAAATAAGGTGTTCTGCTTTCTCTAAAATCTATGAGCAATGTTAGACTGAGCGAACGGTAGCATCCTACTTGTGATTGGAGATGAAATCTAAAATCAGGAAACATTTTATTCATTGACTTCCAGAGGTGGAAGCCTATATTTCACTTTGACTCTGTAATGTAAAACAAATATTATTCTAGGCCTCCCTTATTTTTTACATCATTTACTTACAATGAAACACTCTCACGTAACTATATACAAGGTCTCTCCTATAAATAAACATAATTTATTATGAAATACATTTGGTTGTTGTTATTCTTCATGCCGTATCAAAGCTTTATTCTTTGCAAACATGTAATTTGTGTCCACCGCTGTGGTCTCGATGTAACGTGCTGCCTTGTCACGCAGCGGGCCCGGGTTCGATTCCCGGTCGGGACAGGCTCCTGGGTGAGGTTTTTTCGGGATATTTCCTCAACTGTAAGACAAATCTCAGGAAGCTTAGGGTCCAACGGTCCCCAAAAAATCTTCCGGCCAACATCATCATCATTATCACCATCTTCCTTCACCTGTGTGGAAAGCGACGGAAGCTACCACACCTATAATTCCCTAGTAAAGCTGCAAAACATAGCATGAAAATGCTACGATTGCTGTGAAAGACCTGCCCTAGTGCAGAATTACTATGGATGGGTGAACGTAATTTGTATCAACTGGTATGGAGCGCTAAATGATTACTAAACGTCCATAAAGTGAAAACTAATCCTGATTGAAAGGTATGTGATATAAAGAATTAAACTATGCCCCAGCATGTTCATTTGCCCAGTGCACATTGCGTGATAATATTTTTGTCATGTATACAGTAAATTAAAATCTGAACCTTCTTATGATCATATGCCTTTCAGTTCGACTTATATCTAATTGTACCTAGATATTCTGTCAACCTTGCCCTCCCCGATATTTTCCACATGATCTTACAAGTTTCTGTTAGCACAGAGCTAATTACCCGGGATGACATAACAATGAACTACATGGTCTTTATAGAAAGCCAGGTATAGTAAGAACAGTTAAGTCTCGTAGACTGCGATGGGCAGGACATGTGGCACGTATGGGGAACGAAAGACGTACATGAAAGCTTCTTGTAGGAAAACCAGAGGGAAAACGCCCAGTTGATAGATCAATATTGAGGTGGGAGAATAACATTAACTATGATTTGGAATTTCGACAAGAAACTAGAAGAAAAATGCTGCTCACTAGAAGAAAAAATAATCAGCGGGGAAAACAGCACAAACGATTCGGTCAGACGAATAGAAGAGAGGCTAAAAACACTGGAAAACGCAGAGGAAAAGAGACAGCGCAGTGAAAAGAGAAACAATATAATTATAAAAAGCAAAGACTTTGACGAGGAAACAAACAACACAAAATATGACAAAGTGAAAGCAATACTCAGAAAAATCGAATGCAAAGAAGACTATACAAGAGCAACATTCATAGGAAGAGACAAACTAGACAGGGGCCTCGTGATAGTACAAATGAAGACAATGGAAGATAAAATCGCCGTCGTGAAAAACAAAAGCAAATTAAAAGGACAAGACTGCTACATAGATTCTGATCTGACTAGACAGGAGAGAGAGATTCAACAAACACTCAGACAACGTGCAAGAGAAGGGCGAGAGAAAGGCAACACCGTACAAGTTGGGTACCAAAAAATGTTGATAAACTGGACTACACTCGAGTTCAACAGCAAGACACCTAAAGCATACTATCTTACCACATGCCAGAACAAGAACAAGCAACGACCATGCAATTACAATATCAACACTGAATGTACAAACACTTAGAACAAGCGAAAGAGAGGAAGAGTTAGATCATGCTTTAAAAGAAATAAAATTCGACGTATTAGGTCTTAGTGAAATTAGAAGAACTGGCGAAGCCATCATAGAAAAACAAAACGGAGACCTATTTTATTATATAGGCACAACTCCCGGACAAAGAGGAGTAGGCTTCATCATCAGAAAACAAGTCAAACATATGGTGCAAGAAATAGTAGGGGTGTCTGAAAGGATCGCAGTCTTAAAATTAGCAACTAGAGGCTCCACAATAACGATCATTCAGGTTTATGCCCCAACAGAAGCCTACAGCGATGAAACTATAGAACAATTCTACTGGAACCTGGGAACTACCATAGATCAGCACAAATCTACACTAAACCTAATCATAGGAGATTTCAACAGCAAAGTGGGCCCACGCAGCCACGAGGATGAAGACCCAGTGGGAAGATATGGGTATGGGGCAAGAAATGAAAGAGGGGAAAAGCTCGTTCAATTCGCACAAGAACATAAACTAAAGATAGCCAACACCTTTTTTAAGAAAATGCCTAGCTCAAAGTGGACTTGGCGCTCGCCAGACGGCAACACAAAGAACGAAATTGACTACATCCTAAGCGATAACCAAAGAACCATAAGAGATATCCAAGTAGTAGCCAACCTGAAATTCAGTACAGACCACAGGATGGTGCGGGCAAAAATGAAAATAGAAAGAAGAAGGAAGCATCCAGCAAAGCAACATAGACAAAATATAGAAAACATAGACAGCAACAAATTCCAGCTACATCTTCGCGACAGAATTGCAGAGTCCAACCCCAACCGAGAAGCAGGTGCTCAGGAACTGTACAACTCCCTGGAACAATGTATACTACAAGCGACCAAGGACTCCAGCAAAAATACGAAAGCTCAGAAAGAAGGCAAACTCAGTCAAGGAACCATTGCCTTAATTGAACGTCGATCGGAGATGCTACAAACCAGAGACGCTTCGGAGTCGAATAGAACCGAGTATGCCGCAATGGACAAGCTGACGAAAAAGGAAATACGGAAAGATCTGCGAGAGTACCGCACAATCATAACTAGGCAAATAATAGAAACCTCCTAATCGATTAGGAAAGCAAAGAGGGAAAGAAATGGCGACAAACAATGGATGCTAGGAATTAAGAACCAAGCAGGAGGCCGCAACACATTAAGAACAGATATAATCCTGTCAGCCACAGATTTCTATAAATCCCTATACACAAGCTCCCTAACAACCCAGGCAACAAATCACATAGGCATATTCGATGCTAAACTCGAAAACCACGCCGACACCTTTCCCCCAGTACTGGCCAGCGAAATTAGAACTGCAATAGATGAAATGAAAAATGGCAAAACACCCGGAGAGGATGGAATATACAACGAATTGCTAAACCTGGCTTCAGATCAAATACTACCATCACTCACAAACATCTTTAACAAAATTCTGCAGACAGAAGAGATACCCGAGCAATGGAAATCAAACACAATCATTCTTCTCCACAAGAAAGGCACAAAAGATGGCATGAATAATTACCGACCCATAAGCCTGATGTCCAATCTATACAAACTATTTTCAAAAGTGCTAACAAGAAGACTAACAAAAGTCCTGGACGAAAACCAGCCAATAGAACAAGCCGGATTCCGCCCAGGCTTTAGTACAACAGACCATCTCCAAGCAATTATCCAAATAATAGAAAAGACAGTTGAATACCACCATACATTATACCTAGCATTCGTCGACTACAACAAGGCATTCGACTCAGTAGAACATTCAAGTGTCCTCCAGGCATTACACACTCAAGGAATCGAACACAAGTACATCCGCGTTCTGGATAAGATCTACAGCCAAAGCTATGCCAAGGTGAAGACAGAAATTGTGGGACAACCATTCAGTCTCAAAAGAGGAGTACGACAAGGCGACCCAATTTCTCCTAAACTTTTTACATGCGTGCTTGAAGATATATTTCGAAAACTAAACTGGAACAAGAAATACAGAGTAAATATAAACGGGAGCAGGCTATCCAACTTAAGATTCGCTGACGACGTGGTATTGTTCGCCAGATCCCCTAAACAACTCCAATCAATGCTACAAGAGCTCTCAGAAACTAGCAAAATTGCAGGCCTTTCGATGAACAAAAGCAAGACACAAATTATGTCTAATGGTCCGGAAAACCAATCAAAGTCGATGGAATGGATCTTCAATATGTAAGCGAGTACATATACTTAGGACAACTACTCTCCTTCCATCAGAAAGTAGAGAAGGAAATAAGCAGAAGAATAGCTCTCGCCTGGAAGGCGTTCTGGTCACTGAAATTTATACTGCTGGACAAGTCACTCAACCGGAAACTCAAAATGGAAACACTACAACCTGTGTTCTTCCAACACTGTTATATGGTTGCCAAACTTGGAATCTTACTGCCAAACTGAAGTACACACTCCAAGTATGCCAAAGGAAAATGGAGAGGAAAATCTTAGGCATAACTCTGAAGGACAGAATCTCGAATACAACACTTCAGGCGATATCCTCAACAACTGATCCCGCACAACAAGCCATCAGGAAAAAATGGAAGTGGGGAGGCCACGTCGCAAGAATACAGGACGACAGGTGGACAATAAAAACAACCATGTGGGACCCGTACACAGGCAAGAGACAGCGCGGAAGACCAAGACGACGATGGGCTGACATCTTCAAAGAACGAGCAGGGGCGCAATGGTCCAGAGTCGCCAGATGCAGGAAAAGCTGGAGAACGATGGAGAGACAACTGTGTATTGACTAATCACAGAACAGACAGTGTATACAAACCAAGTGCTACATCCAAGTCAACTTCTCACCACGGAGTAGCTCACCGGGTGACACTCTCAAATAGAGCTTAACCCCTGTACAGGGAGGCCTTTGCCCTAAAGGGACATATCAGGCTTTATTTATTTATTTATTTATTTACATTATATAGGGAATGATTGGAAAGCATTAGCTCAGGGATGTACGGAGAGCTTATGTCCGCGCGGCCATGAACCTACAGGTACGATAATGCCAGTCAGTAAGTAAGTAAGTGATATGATAATTGTCCAATATTTATGTATAAACACACTACATGCATGTAAAATAGCAATAATAAAATACCATGTAAGTTTTGATTTTTATAGACATAGCTCTTATTTTTTAACACACGCACGCACACACGTACACACACACGCACACACGTACACACACACGTACACACACACGCACACGTACACACACATACGCACACGTACACACGCACACGTACACACACACGCACACGTACACACACACACGCGCGCACACGTACACACACACACGCGCGCACACGTACACACACGCGCGCACACGTACACACACGCGCACACGTACACACACGCGCACACACGTACACACACGCGCGCACACGTACACACTCACGCGCACACGTACACACTCACGCGCACACGTACACACACACACACGCGTACACACACGCACACGTACACACACACACGCACACACACACGCACACGTACACGCACACGTACACACATGCACACGTACACACACGCGCCCACGTACACACACGCACACGTAACACACGCACACGTACACACACGCGTACACGCACACGTACACGTACACGCACACGTACACGCACACACACGCACACGTACACGTACACACACGTACACGTACACACACACGCACACGTACACACACACGCACACGCACACACGTACACACACGCACACGTACACACACACACGCACACGTACACACACGTACACATACACACACGCACACACGTACACACACACGCACACGTACACACACACGCACACGTACACACACACGCACACGTACACACACACGCACACGTACACACACACACACACGCACACGTACACACACGTACACATACACACACGCACACGTACACACACACGCACACGTACACACACACGCACACGTACACACACACGCACACGTACACACACACGCACACGTACACACACACGCACACGCACACGTACACACACACACACACACGCACACGTACACACACACGTACACATACACACACGCACACGTACACACACACGCACACGTACACACACACGCACACGCACACACGTACACGTACACATACACACACGCACACGTACACACACACGCACACGTACACACACACACGCACACACGTACACACACGCACACGTACACACACACGCACACGCACACACGTACACACACGCACACGTACACACACACACGCACACGTACACACACGTACACATACACACACGCACACGTACACACACACGCACACGTACACACACACGCACACGTACACACACACGCACACGTACACACACACACACACGTACACACACACACACACACGCACACGTACACACACGCACACATACACACACGCACACGTACACACACACGCACACGTCACACACACGCACACGTACACACACGCACACGTACACACACACGCACACGCACACACGTACACACACGCACACGTACACACACACACACGCACACGTACACACACGTACACATACACACACGCACACGTACACACACACGTACACATACACGCACACGTACACACACACGCACACGTACACACACACACGCACACGTACACACACAGACGCACACGTACACACACACGCACACGTACACACACACGCACACGTACACACGCACACGTATACACGCACACGTACACGTACACACGCACACGTACACACGCACACGTACACACGCACACGTACACACGCACACGTACACCTACACGTACACGCACACGCCCACGCACACATACACGCACACGTACACACACGCACACGCACGCGTACACACACACGCACGCGTACACACGTACACACGCACACGTACACACACACACACGCGCGCACACGTACACACACGCGCGCACACGTACACACACACGCGCACACGTACACACACGCGCACACACGTACACACACGCGCGCACACGTACACACTCACCAGCACACGTACACACACACACACGCGTACACACACGCACACGTACACACACACACACGCACACGTACACGCACACGTACACACACGCACACGTACACACACGCGCCCACGTACACACACGCACACGTAACACACGCACACGTACACACACGCGTACACGCACACGTACACGCACACACACACGTACACGCACACACACGCACACGTACACGTACACACACGTACACGTACACACACACGCACACGTACACACACACGCACACGTACACACACACGCACACGTACCCACACACGCACACGTACACACACACGCACACGTACACACACACGCACACGTACACACACACGCACACGTACACACACACCACACGTACACACACACGCACACGTACACACGCACACGTACACACGCACATGTATACACGCACACGTACACACGCACACACGCACACGTACACACGCACACGTACACACGCACACACGCACACGTACACACGCACACGCACACCTACACGTACACGCACACGCCCACGCACACGCCCACGCACACATACACGCACACGTACACACACGCACACGTACACACACGCACACGCACGCGTACACACACACGCACGCGTACACACGTACACACGCACACGTACACCCGCACACGTACACACGCACACGCACACCTACACGTACACGCACACGCCCACGCACACGCCCACGCACACGCCCACGCACACATACACGCACACGTACACACACGCACACGTACACACACGCACACGCACGCGTACACACACGCACGCGTACACACGTACACACGCACACGTACACCCGCACACGTACACACACACACACACATATATATATATATATATATATATATTATATATATATAGCTTATGTTTTTATATGTTTAAATTAATTATACTCGAAAAATTGATTTGTATACTTAATAAATTTTAAAAAGCAGCTCAAATGACTCTGACAGCCCTCCGTTCTTATGATAGGAAGAGATATACGAGGTAATTATATTGATTTCATGACGCTTTCATACAAATTTGTTCATTTACCCACATATATTTAAGGTCACATGACCCTTTCTTCAAAACAATCACACCAAACAAATGCTAATTATTTTATGCAATGCCACCAATTTTATAATTGTAATATTTCTGGTATTCTTTCCTGACATTGGTGTATTGTAACTCACTTCTGAGGTTGGGACGCCTGCTCCAATGATATGAGTGATGATGGTAATGATGCGTCAGAAGAGCCCTTAATCCTAAACCTAATCTAATGAGATGAACATGTTATGATGGTCAGATGATGTTTGGGAACAATTTGACCCTTAAAGGTCCCTGATATTTGTCTTAGAGATGAGGAAAAACTCCGATAACAACGTCACCCAGAAAACTAGTCCCGACTGTAGATCAAACGAGGGTCCGCTGCGTGACAAGACAGCGCGCTACCTCGATACCACAGCCAGCGGTGGGCTACAAATGCTAAGTTAAAATACATAATTCACAATAGACCTAATTTAAATATAACATTAAATATAAAATGAAATTTTAGTTAGGCTGACAGTATTTAGAAGTATTTACAATAATTTTAATTTGTTTATAATTATTATTAATATAGTAATAGTAATCATGTAGGTCGCGGTAAACTAGTAATCATACGCCTTGCCTCTGGCCCCGATGATTGCAGGTTCAAACTTGGCTGGGGATGATGGATTTTTAGGAAGGAAAAATCCAAGGAGCAAGTCCTCCGGGAGAGACTTTAAGCCGTGGGATCCAGTCTGAAGATTTTCGGGCTCGTAAAATATCCTTAAACCTGAATAAGAAGGCCTCTAAGCAAAATTGGTCGAACTCAACGTCCTAATAATACCTTAGTTGGATAGATGTCTCATTGATTCGGTGTGTTGGCCGCTTATCATACGTGACATCTATCGGCAAATAGGATAACTAAACATTAACTTGGTCTAGAAACTCCTAACAAACGAGAGGCTATGGTTCAACAATGTGTACACCATTAATAACAAAAATGGTAATAATAAAGAATACATAACATATTCTATAATAAAAAGTCTCTCTCTTGAATATACATACAAGATGGAAGGAAAAGTAAAGAAAAGTAATGTACTAATATATATGTTAACTAACTAACTCACTGGCACTATCGAACCCGGAGGTTCACGGCCGCGCGGACATAAGCTCTCCATACATTCCTCTCCTGAGCTAAGGTTTTCCAATCATCCCCTGTATAATCTACTTCCCTCAAATCATAGTTAATGTTATTCTTCCACCTCATTCTTGGTCTACCAACTGGGCGTTTTCTCTCTGGTTTTCCTACAAGCAGCTTCCATGCACCTCTTTCATTACCTATTCGTTCCATATGTCCTGCTCATCACAGTCTACGAGACTTAACTGTTCTCATTATATATGGCTTCCTATAAAGACCATATTGTTCACTGTTATGTAGTCTTCTCCATTCACCTGTCTGTTCATCTCTCTTTGGTCCAAATGTTTTCCTAAGAACTTTATTCTCAAATACTCGTAATCTCCTTTCCTCCCTTAAAGTACGAGTCCATGTTTCGCACCCATATAATATAACTGGTAGAACAATAGTTTTATATATTTTCAGTTCAACGTTTTTTATGTAAATATATCTATCTATCTTCGGGTTTTTACAGCTGCTGCCGTCTTCCCGTGCCAAACCTCCAAAGCCTACGGTCTTGGGCATCTTCGATGCTTAGCCCTCTAGCTTGCATTACTGTCTTCATGTTTTCCTTCCATGTTAACCTTGGTCTTCCTCTTTTCTTCTTTCTGTTAGGATGCCATTCATATAGTTGCTTCGGCCATCGCTCATCTTCCATTCTTAAAACATGTCCTAACCACTTTAATTCCTTTTCCTCAATTCTTTCAATTATGCTTTCTTCTGCTTCCATTTTGTTTCTAATTTCCTTATTTGTGACACGTTCTAATTTAGACTTTCTGGCACTTCTTCGTAAATAATCCATTTCTAGAGCTATTAGTCTATTCTTGTAGTACTTATTGATTGTCCATGTAAATATATTTATACTTAAAATACTGAACAAATTTAATACTATTTACAAAATATAAAAGAAATGATCCATTAGTGTTTATACTATTTGTGAGGTGTATGTTGGTTTCTTGTTAAATAATTATTATATTTAGTTATGTGAAAAATATTTAAATGTTTTACATATTTTAAATATTTCTCTCTAATTTCTTTTACATATATTCATTTCTATTCTCTTACAGATCTGTCCATAAGTTGAGCCTTTAATTCGCTGCACATCTTCATTGGTAAGTTTTGTATACTTGGTTTAGACATTCTCTTTATGACTTTCTCCCTCTGCTTCATTCGTTCTATTTTCAGTTTTAATTCACCACATATCTTCATAATCTCTGTTAGCTTATTCATTCATTTTCTCCTTCATCTCTGTAGACAATCTCTTCCATACAACCCCTCTCTAGGAAATAAGGGTGCATATCCCTATCTGCATTTCATACAGCGTACAGTTTATTTATATATTTCTTTTTATTTTCCTCTAGACGTCTGAAACATATCTGAGATTTTACTTGCATCATATTTCTCTGTAAAATGACATTTTATATTAAATATAATGTGCTATTAGGGATACGCGTTTTATGAATCGTAAATAGGATATTTATGGATAATAAAACTGAGGAATTGCCATTGTAGGAAATTGAAATAGAAGGAGGGAGACATTTTAATTTGTGCAGCTATGAATGCAAAAATGTATATACTTTTTATACTCCACGATTATAAAGCTGTTTTATTTAACGAAAATCCTAAAAATCTTTAAATTCAAACTTGGCCGTACAAGGGCCCAAAAAGTTTGCCCAAAGGCTTCTTTTTTTTCACGCTTGAATTTTTTTTAATTATCGTATACGGCACATAACACACGACTTTACTTTCATTCCAGAGAAAGCCATACACAGATTTTGTTTCGCCCCTAAAAATCCATCGACCTGATTGGATTTGAACTGGCGAACCTAAAAAACAGACTAATATTCTAATTCACTAGCCCACCGGAACCGACTATCCATAATATATTACAAGTAGGTTAAGATTTTCAATGAAAATTATCATATTACAGACCTATAATGAAAACAAAAGTATTTATTTAATATAGCCTCTCTTTTATTTTGAAATAATGTACTGTTATTGCATATTTCATTCATTATATATTAAGCTCATTCATCCCCAGGGAAAACCAGGTAAGTGCTAAGCTGGCACAAACGAGGTAAGTCAATATATCTGTTTTTTCTCAGTGAAATTCATCGCTTTTAGATTTATCTAAAACAAGAATTGTCTATTATAGCTGATAGAATGAAGAATTGACTTATCTTGTCATTACCATACGAAGTGGCATAAAGAACGGCATCCACGAAGGAAACAAAAAAAAATTGACGTCTGGTTTTTCTAGGGGATGAGTGAACTAAAACTGTACTCATTAAATAATTACTCTTCCTCTCCTAACCTCCTTTCCCCTCTCCTAACCTCCTTTCTCTCTCCTCTCTCTCTACATATATACATATGTTCAGGCATTTATTTTTTCTTATCATGTTATATATATATGACTTGATAAGAAAAAGTAAATGCCTGAACGGGATTTGAACCCAGACTTCTGGGTTGGTACCCCAGCGTGCTATCAATTACACCACCAGGCAAATCCAATTCAAACATTTATCTTTCTTTATATATATATATATATATATATATATATATATATATATATATATACCCAGAGGGCCGGGTTCAAATCCCGTTCATGCATTTATTTTTCTTATCATGTCATATTAAGCTTGCATTGCTCAATGTCAAAAATGTAATTATAATATATATATATATATATATATATATATATAAATTAATGTTTGTTTGTTTGTATATTTGTTTGTTTGTTCGTACTTTATGCGCGGCCATACCGTTGATCCGATTGTGATGGGATTTTTTTGCAAAATGTTCAGGAGATTCCCGGGATGAAATTAGGCTATAAGAGAGTTGTGATACTCAACTCCTACACCCCTAAAAATCGCCCTTTGTAGTGGAAAACGTGAAAAAAGTAGCTCTTTGGACGCTTAAATAGCTTACGCTGCCTAAACCATAAGGAATAGACAAAATTAATGTACACATTGTTGAATATCTCAAAAAGCTGTACAAAAACGTCCGCGACAGCATATGTTTATCTCTTACGGATAACTCACAAAAACCATTTTTGTCTTTCATTGATACCGAGAGTCCCTTATCTCTTATGGATAGCTCACAATAACCATTTTTGTCTTTCATTGATACCAAGAGTCTCGCGCCGTAGCCGAGTGGTTAAGGCAAGAAGTCTTGGCGCAGAACTACTGGACTTACGCTGCTTCGAGTCTCTATGGGAGAAGTAATTTTTCTCATGGAATGTCGGCCAGTATGGGTTAGAAATGAAATCTAGCTGAGGAAAAAAAAAACTGTTTTGACTCACTCTCATTAATTTATCTTTTTTTCACTCTAATATAATTGTTATATGACGGTTCTTAACTTACCTGCAAAGGAGGGTACAATTCTAATGCTCATTACTATGTGACGTCATCATTCACACTTCTTGAGCCACAACAGAAGGCTGTAAGAGGTTTTCTTGTGAACTTATTTAATAATATCGAATTATGCCCTAATTTATGAATTTTATGGTAAAAAAGTAACATATTTTTATCGTCCGCCCATGACATGAGAATTGAACGTTCGGGCAGGACAACGTCTGCCGGGTAGGCTAGTATATATATATATATATAAAGTAAAGGTAAAGTGATCACACTACCGGCCTTAGGAGCCCCTTGGGGTAGTAGGAGGTTAATGCTCCCACTTTTTCTACACAATCGGCACTTAATATCAGCCGGGTTGTTAGCCCTGCGTGATCGCCGTCTTTACCCCCAGAAAAAGCGTCTAGTACTCATTTCCGTTAGAGACTGAGTCGACCCCAGGAATATAGTCCCGCCAGAAGGTTTGGGTCAGTTTAAAAATCCTGACCCCATCATTTATATGTAGGATGAACAAAAACTGTTGTTAAAGAAAACATTCGTTAGAAAGAAGTATAAGTTATTAACTAATTCTATTGCTTATGTAACTCATAGGTTTGCTGCCCCATTCGCTAGTCTTTATCCTCAGCCATTTCAATACATTTCAAATCTCCGGTAGATTTTACTTTAACCTATGTCCGAAAAATACCCTCCTGCATACACTTAAGCCTTTTTAATGGTAGTTTACTAAGGATTTCCAAATAGATAATTTAAAAGCATTTCTTCTCCCACCCGGATATTTAGCTGTATTATTTTCCCATCTCAATTTCCTAAACTTAATAAACTAGATTATATAGAATAACGGTATAAATTATGGAGCCCCTTATTCTGAAACTTCCGTCATTATCCATTCTTATCCAATATGGAAATGCATACACCTCCTAGGAGCCTATTTTTGAATTTCAAAACCTAATGAGGAGACCATATTATAACATACCCATAGTACAAGGAAGATTATCATTGTTTACTTTTTATGACTCTGGACTTATATTGTAATAATTTTAGTAATAATTTGTTTTATCGAAATACTTACAATACTTTTCTAAGGGTAGCCATGAGTGATTTTGTTGTGAAAATTGACCGAAACCACATTTTGTGTTTTATCTCTCATAAAATTCTTCTAAGCTTCCTGTTCAAGAACATACATAACTTACCGATATTTCGCCATTATTAAATCCCTGGCGGCCATTTTTAAACTCCCCCAGAACTAATGGCAAAAATGATACCAATATATGAAAGATTGGCTTCAGATGTATTATTGGAAAGAGGCACAAAAAGAAAAACCTAAAATGGTAATGGCAATGAGAGTCTCTACCATACCGTTTGGCACAAATAAAAAAAAAATATTTGTTCCAACACAGAAATTGGAACTGTGTGTTATTAAATCAGTCAGAAGCATGAAAAACTTTGTAGCCTTTTTTCTCAAAGTGTATTTTTCAAGTTATATTATTCGTTTATAAACATCATGTCATATACCATCTTCACTTCTCGCAACTGGAATTCCATACCACAAGAAATAAGGGGCTGCCGGACATTGACATCTTTTAAAAGAAATCTAAATTTATATTTGCTCTAAACTCGACTTCATTATTATCTAGTGTAAGGTATATGTATTAATTGGTGTTTCCCGTATAATGTATCATATTTATATTATTATTATTATTATTATTATTATTATTATTATTATTGTATCATTATTGTTATTACTCTATAAAATGTTGTTTGTACATGACATTTACATTGCTACATTTATTGTATCTTTAACTGTTTATAATTAGTATAGTGTATATCTAGTCCCGCGCCGAAGCCGAGCGGTTAAGGTAGGAAGCCTTGGCGCAGAGCTACGGGACTTGCGCTGGTTCGAGTTTTTCTCATGGTATTTCGGCCAGCATCGTGAGGCAATTGGGTAGCTACAATAAGTAGCGGCTCCAGGTTGAGGAACCAGCTATAACGGCTGAGGGACTCGACCGAGTCTCCATGGGGGAAGAAATTTTCTCATGGTATTTCGGCCAGTATGGGACCGGTGCCCACGCAGCATCGTGAGGCAATTGGGTAGCTACAATAAGTAGCGGCTCCAGGTTGAGGAACCAGCTATAACGGCTGGGGGACTCGACATGCTAACCACATGTCACCCCTACACTGGCTGTTGATCATCTACCTCTGTGATTGACACATGTGGATGTGAAGGGCCAGCAGCCGGCAGGTAAAAGGGCAACCGCTGAAAAGTGGAAAGACCGTCAATCGGAAATCGGTATTTCTATATTTGTCAAATATTTATTTGTATTAGTGCTGGTTGAGTGGAAGAGAGGGCCTTAACTCTGCCAGAATAAATAAAGTATTATTATTATTATTATTATTATTATTATTATTATTATTATTATCATCTTAATGATGGAGAAATTATATTTGAAAAGAAAAATATACGCCTAGACTGGAGGCCTGGAGGTAGCTCAGATGGAAGAGCGTTGACATAGAGAGTCAAAGGTCCTGGGTTCAAACCCCAGTCTAGGCGTATATTTTTCTTTTCAAATATATTTTTCAAGTGCATGCCAATTTAAGAAAAGTTCCTTGCACTGCAATTTTTGCCTTATTCTGCTGAAATGTTCAGCACCTATCTGTAAGAATACAAGGAATTACATTGGATTTTAATCATACTCAAAATGCTCATGAGTTACGATTTTTTATATTGTCATATTTATCTCGATTTTCTCCATCATCAAAAATCAGTCAAAAAACATGTATTTCTCAAAAGTACTAACATCGCAGAAAAATTCAATGCAAATTTAGAAACAATGAGTGTAACGAATATCGTGAAAAATATTGGAACAAAATATTGAAAATTGTACTGCAAGGAACTTTTAATTAATTAAAATAAAAAGGAGAAAAAAATAATGTAACTTGCGAACTAATATAACAAACCACTAAAAATGTATCATAAATGTTATTCATACTGGTAGACATCTGTGTTAAAATCTGAAAGAAATGTCTCTATTAGTTTCAGAGTTTCAAAATTCACTTTTGGCTACCCTTAAGAAAGGAAGGGACATTCCATGAAACCCTCATTCAATGAATTAGTACACACGCACATATACAGTAAGTAATAAAGTCACAACGATTATTTTAGATTTTGGGGGACACAGTGTTTAGACTTTAGAGTTTTTATATGTGCACTAAAAGTAATACAAATAATTAATTCAGGGGTTAGCGTATGTTTTAGCCTTCGTGTTTCTTTACAATTTCTTCAACACTAGAATATAAATCCAAAAATTGAATTGAAATCCACGATGGGCTGAAGCAAGCAGATGCACTACCTCCTCTATTATTTAATTTTGTACTAGAGCATGCCATCAAAACTTTAGAGGATGAAGAAGGCCTACAACTCAATGGTATTAATAAGCTGTTGGTTTATGCTGATGATGTAGTGCTATAGACCGATAGCGAGGAGATACTAAAGGACAACACGCACACACTACTGTGCAACACTAAGAAATTGGGACTGGAAGTAAATATCAGAAAAACTAAATATATGATCACAGATAAAAATTCATTATATAATGGATGTGGACAGCTAATGACAAATGAGGGAAATTTTGAGGAAGTGGCTGAATTCAAATACCTAGGATCAATAATCACAAACAGAAATGAGATACACAAGGAAATTAAACGTAAGCTCAATTCTGGAAATGCGTGTTATTATGCATTACAGAGACTCTTGACTTCCCAACTCCTTTAAAAAAATGTTAAACTGAAAATACATAAAACTATTATTCTACCAGTTATATTATATGGATGCGAAACATGGAATCTTACTTTAAGGGAGGAAAGGAGATTACGAGTATTGAGAATAAAGTTCTTAGGGATATTTTTGGACCAAAGAGAGATGAACAGACAGGTGAATGGAGAAGACTGAATAACAGTGAATTACATGGTCTTTATAGGAAGCCAGATATAATGAGAACAGTTAAGTCTCCTAGACTGCGATGGGTAGGACGTGTGGCACGATTGGGAAATGAATGACGTGCATGGAAGCTTCTTGTAGGAAAAGCAGAGGGAAAACGCCCATTTGGTAGACCACGAATGAGGTGGGAGAATAACTATGATTTGAGGGATGTGAATTATACAGAGGATGATTGGAAAACATTGGGTCAGGATAGTATGAAGTGCTTATGTCCGCGCGGCCATGAACCTACGGGTTCGATAGTGCCAGTGAGTTAATTAGTTAGTTAGATAGTTAGATATTTATAAATCTCGCGCCGTAGTCGAGCAGCCTAAGACAGTATGCGTTCAATAAGACCTACGGGATACGGTCTAATTTAAGTCCCCATGAGGAAGAACTTTTCTCGTGTAATTTTGATCAGAATGGAACCGGTATCCATGTGTAATCGTGAGGAATTTGGGTATTTAAAAAGTAGGGTCGGATCCAGGGTGTGAAAACCACCTATAACAATTAACAGGCCCGATAAACCTACTAGTGTCATTAATTATACTGCCTTTATGATTGTTTATTTTTGTAAATGACATTTATAGGTACGAGGCTATTAACTGACTGGCAGACCAAGGGTCATGGAGTTTATATACTTTTTAATATGATCGTAAATTTACTAGCTAATTTAGAGAGAAAATTAAAGTCAAGCAGGCAACAATCTACGATCTAGAAATCACATCTTAACACCTTAGGCACGCAATCGAAATCACGTTACCCGTACTATTTATAGTGATATATATAATTTCAACAATTCGGTGTAACCAGATTTTATCAAATTTCTGCCTACAACACTTGACAATCGAACATTATAAAAAATTAAATATAAAAAAGGTGCGCAAATCTAATGTAAACTACTTATATTGATGCATATCCTGATGTTCTTGATTGCAATTACAGTTGATTTGCTATTATGCATTATAGAGACTCTTGTCGTCCCAACTCCTTTTAAAAAACGTTAAACTGAAAATATACAAAACTGTAATGTGCCAGTTATATGGACGCGAAATATTGAACCTTACTATAAGGGAGGAGAGGAGATTACGAGTATTTGAGAATAAAGTTCTTAGGTAAATTTTTGGACCAAAGAGAGATGAAGAGACAGGTGAATTGAGAAGATTACATAACAGTGAACTACATAGTCTTTAAAAGCCATATATAATCTCCTTGAGCAACAGGCCTAGAAGGTCCTTAGCCCAGCACTGGCTGGATGATCATGTGATTGACACATGTGGATGTGAGGCCAGCAGCGGTTGTTAGGCTAAGAGCCAGATATAATAAGAACAGTCAAGTCTCTTAGACTGCGATGCCAAGGCATGTGGCACGAATGGGAAATGAAAGACGTGCATGGAAGTTTCTTGTAAGTAAACCAGAGGGAAAACGCCCAGTTGTTACACCAAGAATGAGGTAGGAGAATAACATTAGCCATGATTCGAGGGAAGTAAATTATACGGGGAATGATTGGAAAGCATTAGCCTAGGATAGGAATGTATGAAGAGCTTATGCCCTTGCGGCCATGAACCTGCGGGTTCCATAGTGCCAGTGAGTTAGTTATTATAAACATCCGCTATTCAAGTTGCTACTCACCAAAAACATGAGATATTTACTTATTTATTTATTCATTCAAATGACAGAAACATGAATCATAAATTAGATTCTATCCAGAATTGGAATGTGTTAACTTAAATAAAATCATGGAAAACATGAATCAGTTTACTTTTAAAATACATTCTGAACCACCTTTAAGGTTAGTGTATAAAACGTCAAAAGAGTAAAACCTCTACGTGAGATTTGAATCGTACTCTACTAAATAATATTCTCTTAAAACACTGTATAGGCCTTTCGGAATATATTCTATCAGTAGCAGAATAGGTTCTGTACTACCAGTGAAATTAAATGTCACAGTGCAATGATGACGGTCTTGGGCGGAGAGGTAGGTATTGAGTTCTTCGAATACCATTGGCTTGTGATAACGTTGTGATTGTTGTACCGTTGTACTACGCTTAATAAATTAGATTACTTGGTAAAGATTCCTGATATCGAGCAAGGTTCATTCTGTTAATTTGATTATTACACTCATATGACGTCACACTAATTTAAAATGCTATATTAGTTTCAGATGTCTCGGGTTCAAATCCCGGTTCGGGCATTTATTTTTCTTTTCATTTCATATGTATGTATATATATACATATATATATATATTATACAATCTATATATATATATATATATATATATATATATGAATAAGAAAGGTTTCTTGGGTTTTCCGCGTCTTGGATTCAAGTTCGGCCGCTGGCCATGACTCCGACGTTTCGGCAAGATCCCACATGTCATTATCAGGAATGATAAGTTCGAGTCACAGGTTTAGGTCTTATATAATTAAACAAACTCTATTTGTTTAATTATATAAGACCTAAACCTGTGACTCGAACTTATCATTCCTTGATAATGGCATGTGGGATCATGCCGAAACGTCGGAGTCAGTGGCCAGGGACCGAACTTGAATCCAAGACGCGGAAAACCCAAGAAACTTTCTTATTCATACTTATATCCGCGAAAATCTGCAATATAACATATATATATTATGTTTGCCGTGAATCTTAATATATAAAAATTTCGTGTTAGGTTGTTTGTCCGCGATGGAATCCTAACCTACTGAACCGATTTTAATAAAATGTTGCACACTGTGTGCATTTTTGATCCAACGTAAGACTTAGGGTAGTTTATAACTAAATTTATAGTCGCATTATTTTTTATTGCAAATTATTTGTTTATTATTTAACAAAGAGTTATAATTATATGTGAGTTCCATACGATTCTAACAGATGGCGATGTAATTATCTGTGAGTTCCATACGATTCTAACAGATGGCGGTGTAAGGTAATTTGATAAGGTAATTGGTTTATTATTTAACAAAGAGATATCCAGATGGCTGTGCTTTTTGTTGCAACCGCGAATTTCAATTGAATTGCAAATATTGATTATTTCATAATTTAAGTGTGTTGAATGTTTATTCTATTTTCAATATTATTAATTTCGTGTGTAAGTATTAGTTTTAGGTAATCTGGCTGAAAGACAGCAACATTAATTAAAATGTTTAACGTATACCTCAGCCACAGCAACGCGTGGCCGGGACTTCTAGTATTTTATATGTTTAACAAAGTTTTCTTCGGTTTTCAGCAACATTATTCAAGGTCGGCCTCTGGCCACTGATTGCAACGTTTTGGCATGATCCTACATACCATTATCATTTCCTGATAATGGAACGTGTGATCATGCCGAAACGTCAGAATCAGTGGGCAGAGACCGACCTTGAATCCATGACACAGAAAACCCAATAAAAAAACTTTCTTATTCATACTTATATCGGCGAAAATATACAATAACACACACACATACACAACATGTATACATATATATATATATACATTTTTGTCATGGTCTTTTCTGTATCTAGAAAATAGGATTGGTGGTGATTTAATTTTTTTAGACATCGTTTCTAGAGAACAATCTCAATTGTTCAATATCTTCCGAATTCAGTAGAGTAAAGAAAGTAAAAAAAAGTCTTAGAACTCTCTTCAAATGAACCAATTGAGGAGAAAATAGAGTAAAATGTTGATTGTCGGGAACTAAAAGAAGTCGATTTGACTTTTTAAATGAGGAAGACATAAATAGAAAACTAAAACACAGAACTGCGAATGTTACTTTCTGTTTCTTGGCTGAACATTTAAAATGAATAAATTAGTTTCGTGCGGAGCACTTAAAGCTCTTGACAGTTTATATTATGAAGAGCTTTTCTTTTCTTGTATTGCGAGCTTTGGTGCCTCAAGAGTTACTCAACTCACGGAACGCACGCAAAGCATAATCGTGGTAGATACTCCACTAATTGGTCACATGTTTTAATCAATAGCAGCAGCAGTAGAGAGGTTTAATTACACAGTTATGCTTGTTGTAGTGATTAACGTATTATTTCCAGTCTCTGGATTCGCATAGACTTTACGTTCCTCTTTGAATTATACAGATTATTTAACGACTCTCCTTTAATTATACACTTTTATTAAGCTTCCATCATTATTTTAGTTTACTCAAAACTCTGACGTTCATGTTACTGCAGTTTACAGTATGGGAGCTGTCATATAGGGTATTAACTGCTACTCAAACCTTCGTTTTATATGTCACTTTTTTATATAAGGGGATTTGGTAACAAAATTCACCCTATGTAAAATGATGCATTAATAATAATAATAATAATAATAATAATAATAATAATAGTAATAATAATAATAAATTTTTATTCATATAGATATTTTCAGTGTTTACAAATCTTTGTGTGCCTAAAGTTTTGTTTATCTTCTCAACTCGTTTCTATACACCCACTCTATGTCTTATAGTCCTCTTGTTCTCATACCAGTTCTTATTTCTTGCGTCCACGAGTTTCGAGGTCTTTCTTTCCTTCTTCTTCCAGGTGAACACCATTCCTATTATTATCTGAGTAACTAACCTTTCTTCTTGCATTCGTCGTACATGCCGAAAACAATTTAATTGCTTATATCTTGTATAATCTACTATTGAATATCTAATATTCATTTTTTCTCGTATGACAGTATTTCCTTTTTTTTTTTTTTTTTTTTTTTTTTCTAATTTTGAACATTTTGCTGCTCTCCACAAGAAATCCATTTCCATCAACTTAAGTTTTTATTCAATTTTTTTGTTGAATTTCCAAATGTCTGCTCCATATATGACAGTAAATAATAATAATAATAATAATAATAATAATAATAATAATAATAATAATAATAATAATAATAATAATAAAGCTTTATTTTCTAAGCTGGCAGATTTAAGGCCATAAGACCTTCTCTTCCTCTCAACCAGCGAATAGTAAAATCATACAAAAATTACACACTTATTACAATTTTAAAATATTATTAAAATGTAGACTAAACAAAGAAATAAAACATGAATATTTATAGGATAAACAAAATGCTGAATATAGTTATGTAGTTAGTACGTATTCTCATTGTGTCGGACTTAAGATATCAGTTAATTTGGATTTAAGTAATCATAGTGATTGACATCCCTGACATGACTGGGATGTGAGTTCTATGCTATAGTCATAGATATTGTGTAAGATTCAGAATATAGACATGTCCTGTGCTGTGGTATCAAAAGTAAAGAAGTATCTTGTGATTTTTTCCCTTGATTGTGATGAGTCGATACATTTTGGAAACGCGTTGGTAAATATGTGTGCAGATTTTGGAATAGTAAAACATGTGAATGTAAAGTTCTTATGTAATTTAGACATAGCCAAGATAAAGAAAACAGGCGAATAAGTCTTGCCTAATTCCTAAAAATAATTTACCAAATAAAGTATAAATTAATTCCTCATATACTAATTTAATCATTATTGGGCTGAAATGGAGACACGTGGTCATAACGACGGAGATTGAATACAAATCGAATGCACGCATTATAAGCACGCTGTAGTCTGTCAGATAGATAAGTTGTCAGATTAGTGAGGAATATGTCCCAGTAATCGAAGTCTGTCATTTACAATAGTCTGTACAAGTATTTGTTTTAATATGTGTGTGAAAGGAGTTTTTAAACATATTTAGGGAGTAAAAATTGAGACCTCTTCCTTGCAGATATTATTCAGCTGGATTTTCCACTCTAGGTGTAGGTCCATGTAGATAGTCAGATTTTTATTACTGAGTTATAGGGGAAGTTTTTGTCATTTAGGATATCACAAATTTTACAATTGGGAAAATGATACACATGAAAAAAATTATAAATTTCAAAGTATGTGTGACACTATTAAAAGAATACTACAAACAAAAACAAGAAAAGAAACAATGCTAAAGTTTTATAAAGTAATAGCAGTTTCCATTGTGACACATGGATCAGAAAATTGGGCTATATATAGATCAGACAGAAAGTTCCTAGAAACGTCAGAGATGAAGTTTCTCAGATACGTTGCAGGATATACTCTAAAGGACCATATTCCTAATGAAATAATAAGGTAAGAACTCAAAATATTTAATCTAAATGGAAAAATACAAAGTTATAAACACGATTGGCAAGAACACATTTTAAGAATGGACTCTTCTAGGCTAACAAAGCAAGGGTTTTAGGGATGTGGGATGTCCTAGAAGGCGATGGGAAGATGAATTCTGAATGCGGGAGGGCCTACCATGAAGATAATGATGATGACTGGATATGTCGCTAATATAGAGAACCGTAGTGGTCCCTATTAGTGTGTGTTAGCAGACGGAATACATATATTAGGAAAATGTAACGATTTGGAATATTGGAGGCGTCAGTTAATGGTAAACCCAGAAAATTGGATAAAGTGGGATACATTTCTGGACCAGACGCGGAAAATAAGAACAACACTCATTCATGAATAAATATGTAAGCAAAATGTAATATTGTTAATATTTAATAACTATACGTAACTTAATTAATATATTTGTGTAATTTTCAAATATTTATATTTACATTTTATTAAAAGGTAATTATAGCTTGTGATATTAAAAAATAAAAGTTATATATATAAAAGGAAGTAGGTATAAGTTATCTGGGTGAGAGTTTTATGAAGTTTTCCAGAATACAAATACCAGGAACATTTGAAGGAAAGAACCTGGTAAGTCATTTTTTTTATCGAAATGGAATTTGAGATGTAATTAGATTTTAAATGGAAATCATTATCTTTAGAAGTAAAATATGCAGTTTATTCATAGGTTTATCTATCTCCAAAATTTGGCATGCAGGTAAGGATGTAAGGATGTTGTAAACTTATAACTAAAACTACATTTTCTATACTTCAAGGAAAAAGTGACACAGTACTTAGCTTTTTACCCCTGTGTCCTTCATTTAAGGCTCAAATAGTCCCCAAACACCATCTGACTATCATAATTATCTAGGCTTATCAGATTGTTTATCTTTAATATGAATGTGTGTGTGTGTGAATGGTGTGTCTTGTCTTAGGTGTTTATGATATTTCAAAGGCGTGTGCTTGCATAGTCTGAAAAGTATGTTTTCAAGAGTTAAAAAACCCGTGTCTCGATATGTCATGTCCATATAAAACCCAAGATATGGGGAATGTAAAAGTACTGGACCTATAAAAGGAGAGACTTACTAAGGCAAAAGGTGACTCCATATTAGGAATCTAATTACATAATTACACTACTTTCTAGATTTCATTAGGAGATAGAGAGCTATACTCTGAAGTTTGATAAGTTACGTATCCATGTGTATTTACTGATTATCTGATTTTCACAACTTTGTTCCTGTTCTCAACCACGTTCTATTTTAACACAATTAACGTAATGTGTAAATACAAGGTATCCGAGCCTGAGGTTCCAAGAAAAATTGTCCACGATATATTAGCGAGGAATTTTGTTATTATACGTATGATACAAGATGAAAGAACTCTCCAAAATCTAAGTTCTTACAATAATCCTAGACATATCTGAAGAAAGCTAGAAATTTTAAGAAAGTAATAAAGTTGGCCCTAATATATTTTATTATAGGCTATATTTCTACCTCTGTGGTCTAGTGCTAATGTCGATGCCTGGGCCACAGAGGGACCGGCTTCTATCCCCGGTCGGGATAAATTTCTTGGGTAGGATTTTCTTCATTTTTTTTCTTTCTTGTAAGACAAAAGTCGGTGAACTTTAGGACCCAAATTGTCCCCGAACACCACATGCCCAACATAATCACCCATTACATTTTCCCCTTATTTAGTGTGATTATATGATTTAACGGTGTGTCTTAAATGTTATGTTGTCTTGGAGGTGGCCCCGGAATTTAACTAGTCACACATTCGAAAAGGCCTTTTATATCCTTAAGTGCTAAATAAATTGTGTGTGATCCATAGTTAAAAATCTTCTTGACACTCTAAGGCCCGGGTTACATTGTGAATGTAAAATTATTGTTCCTAAAAAAATGTTATAGTAAGGAAAAGAAAAAAAAAATAAACCCATATACTTACTTGCTTACTCACTGGCACTATCGAACCCGCAGCTTCATGGCCGCGCGGACATAAGCTCTCCATACATCCCTATCCTGAGCTAATGTTTTCCAATCATTCCCTGTATAATCTACTTCCCTCAAATCATAGTTAATGTTGTTCTGCCACCTCATTTTTGGTCTACCAACTGGGCGTTTTCCCCCCTGGCTTTCCTACAAGTCTTTCCTGCACGTCTTTCATTCCCCATACGTGCAACACGTCCTGCCCATCGCAGTCTACGAGACTTAACTGTTCTTATTATATCTGGCTTCCTATAAATACCATTTGTTCATTCTTACGTAGTCTTCCACATTCACCTATCTGTTCATCTCTCTTTGGTCCAAACATTTTCCTAAGAACTTTATTCTCAAAAACTCGTAACCACATTTCCTCCCTTAAAGTAAGAGTCCATGTTTCGCACCCAAATAATATAACTGGTAGAATAATAGTTTTATATATTTTCAGTTTAACGTTTTTTGAAAGGAGTTGGGACACCAAGAGCCTCTGCAATGCATAATAGCACACATTTCCAGAATTGAGCCTATGTTTAATTTCTTTGTGCATCTCATTCCTATTTGTGATTATTGTTCCTAGGTATTTGAATTCAGCAACTTCCTCAAAATTTCCCTCATTTGTCATTAGCTGTCCATTTACATTATATAATGCATTTCTACGTGTGACCATATATTTAGTTTCATTGATACAAATTACATAATTAATAAGGAATAAGCAAGCTATATAATAATGTCAGACATGTTTAGGGAATTATAAAGTTATTTGAGAGGTGATTAAATTTGAAAAATGAGCATAATATTATTTAAACTATTGTAATAAAAATGCCTATTCCTTGTTATTCACAGTATATAATTGCTAATTTTATATTTAATTATTGTTTTGTTCATGTTATTTAAATTGCGGTATAATCAAAACCCGGATTTTGATGACCTGAAACATCTAAAAATTATTTATAAAATGACCACAAAAGCAATAAAATTACTGTAAAAAATACACATTTTTTATCTTTATTTCAGAGCTTAATAATACAAACAGTTTTGATAACGTTAGAAATGAAATTAAAAATAACATTAATTATAATTACACTGGGAATTTCAATAGTCTAGGAAGCTCCACATACACAAAAAGAAGTGTATTTTGTCTTAATTATTCTGTATGTAATCACAACCTTCGATGGTTGCTGAATAGTGAATTTTTTTAACCTAATATCTTTGTTTCACGTGTCTAACAAAATAATAATTTACTTTCCATAGTAGAAACAACTCCAAACTCACAATTTGTTTTAAAAAGACAAAAATAGTTGACTTTATTTTAGGCATGGCTGAATGGAACTAGTCAAACTGAACAACAATCTTTCCACTCTGAAAATCTGTAATTAACTAAATTTCTGACAAATAGCGAATCAAATACTTGCTGCGACTATAACTCATATCACTACTGCACGTTGGTAACAACAATAAATATAACCTAGATGACATGTACTTTCAACATGTACAAAATCGAGCCACAAATCAAATACTGTATCTACATTATTCGTTGGATTAAAATGAAAATTTTAAATCGTGTAATAAATTATATTAATTCATCTTATGTAAAAAAAAAACAGACGTAAATCGTTAAACAATTACAAAATGGGGTAAAATGCGAAAACAAATTACTCAAAAGCGAGGTGAAATTGAAAATTAAAAAGTAGAAAATAACAATAAAATGTGCAAAATAGTATTAATAATGTTGTAATCAAAGAGGCGGTTCCTTGGCGCAAGCGGTTAGACGCTATCTTCTCACCGCTGCAGTCCTGTGATCGAGTCTCGGTCACTCTATGTGGGTTTCGAGGTGGACGAAACGGAGCTTGTACAGGTTTTTCTCGGGGCTTCTACTGTTTTCCCCTGCCACAATTTCATTCCATCATTTCTCCATTTTCATCTCATCCATTTCGTCTAATTTCGTTCATCTGCCCCAGTGATGGTGCGTCAGGCGAGGTACCCTTGTTATTCACAAACATTTATATATAGGTTACATCTCATCTCATCCCTCAATCCGACCCTGAGTTGAGGATATTTATTTAGGACATTTATATTTAAGTAATGTGAGAACATGTCCAGGAATTTATTACTTCAGAACAAAAAAACAAGGAAAGAATATTATATGTCAATGTCCCATCCGTTTATAATAATATATTTGTCTTCTGTGTATTTTAAAAGAGTAAAGTATTCATATTGTGACCGGCATTTTAGTAAATTCCGAAGGAATGAAACTATTGAGAAACAATTTTTCAAAATGTTTACAGATCTTCACCGATCCTATCTAGTATATATGTGTGTATGTATGCATGTATGCATGTTCGCGCGTTTGTGCGTGTGTTTCTGCGTTTGGATATGCATGTGTTTGTGCGTGTGTGTTTGTATGTGTGTGCGTGTGTGTTTGTGCGTGTGTTTTATGTATTTGTGTGGGTGTGTTTGTGTGGGTATGTTTGTGTGGGTATGTTTGTGCTTGTGTGTATGTTTGTGTGTGTTTGTGTTTGCGTGTGTGTTTATGTGTGTATGTTTGTGTGTGTTTGTGTTTGCGTGTGTGTTTATGTGTGTGTGTGTTTATGTGTGTGTTTGTGTGTGTGTTTGTGTATGTATATTTGTGTGTGTGTCCATGAATGCTCTAGCGGCGCTATTTTTGTTTCATGGAAATCGAACTTGGCATGTAACAGTTGATTAAAAGAAGATAAAGTAGAATTTGTTAGTAAAAAAACCGGACTGTTAGGTTAAGGAGATACCGGTACCTGAAAAAAATTTAAAATCATTCTAGCGGTTGCAGTTTATATATTTCACAACAAAACTCAGTATATGTTCATAAAATAAACCGAAGAAGGTATTCTCCAAAAATCAACGAAATTCAACAATTAAAAGTGGGAGTTGATCTGAAACCCGAAATTAAAAATTGACTAGCAACCGCCATTTTTTGTTCGTCGTAATGTATATCAGAAAATTTAATCAACACTTAAATTGGCAACATGTTCTATAAGATTTAATAATAATAATAATAATAATAATAATAATAATAATAATAATAATAATAATAATAAATAATAATAGCTTTATTTTACCTGGCAGAGTTAAGACCTTAAGGCCTTGTCTACCACTCAACCAAGTTTTAAAAAAAATACAAAAAAATAGTCTTACATCTAAATTACAATATATATATATATATATATATATATATATATAAACGATTACAAATTATGAATGCAATACAATTAATATTAGTTCATTTAACATTTTTATTAAGGCAATGGAAAAATAAATTGGTAGATATGCCCATTATTTAAATTGGTGTCAAATTATACAACAATATGCTCATAGGTAATAAGTTAAAACCTAAATGCATGTTGTTAAATACTGTTTTACATAATTTGTTTTTATTGCAATCTTCTAAATAAACTGGCATCAGAATTGAGTGTCACCAATTTTACAAAGGAACATACACGCCGTGAGCCAGCTAAATGAAATCATAAATTCGACTGGCAGTAGTTGTTAAGTCCACAACACAGCCCCTACATATGGAAAACACTACCACTGCCCTCAACTTACATTCCAAAACAATTTTTAATAGATCTGTCCAAATGGGCAAATTTGGCCTTTTCTGTACGTCACATCCATGAAGGAAGTCAGGAAAGCCCTTGAACAAAAAATTTAAAATTAACTCACACAATTCCTTCTACCAGTTATATTATATGAATGCGAAACATGGACTCTTACTTTAAGAGAGGAAAGGAGATTACGAGTATATGAGAACAAAGTTCTTAGGAAATTTTTTGGACCAAAGAGAGATGAACATACAGGTGAATGGAGAAGACTACATGTTCTTTATAGGAATCCAGGTATAATGAGAACACTTACGTCTCGTAGATTGCGACAGGCAGGACATGTGGCTCGAATGGGGAATGAAAGAGGTGCTTGGAAGCTTCTTGTAGGAAAACCAGAGGGAAAATGCCCCGTTGGTAGACCAAGAATGAGGTGGGAGAATAACCCTAACTATGATTTGAGGGAAATAGATTATACAGGGGATGATTGGAAAATATTAACTCAGGATAGGGATGTATGGAGAGCTTATCTCCGCGAGGCCATGAACTTCCGGGTTCGATAGTGCCAGTGAGTTTGTTAGTTTTTACACAATTCACCAACACGATCAATACGCTACAGCATACAACTACATAAAGTTTCACGAACATAAAACAGTTAAACACAATATTACAATACAAATGAAATAAATTAATACCTACACTAAAGTAACACTAAAATACATAAACTACAAACACAACCCAATCACTACATATATATATATATATATATAACAAACAGCTTTCTTCTCGGTTTTTATCCCTCTCTGAGCATATTTTTTTAGAACTCTAATATTAATCCTCTTCTCCAACCATTTTAATTTTCACAACAATTTCACTTTTTTAGATGTTCAGACATTACACAACATAAATTTCTTTACCACAACTCAAAAATCTCATAACTCACAAACAACACATATGTAAACAACCCGAAGAGGGCAAAAAATAAGTCTTTAAAGCGGGGAGATCAGGGTCGCCTGTATCTCATACTCAACACACACACACACACACACACACACACCGGTACACACATTCTGAGAATTTTGCTTAGTTTACGCAGATCCTCGCGGGCTGCAACGAGACATTGAATTTTGGCCTTATATGGTATAAGAAATTTAAATAACACAATTCAAGTGTCGGGAATGCCCGATGGGAGCATCCTATATAGATCTGACCGTTATTTCTCCATGGATCGGTATCGAGAAGGTCTATTCGCGAATCGCGAGCGACGATCTGTCCCGTACATATAATGTCGGTTTTAAAAACCCAGCAGAGCATGTGTGGGTCAGTGCTCGTCTGAAAGGCGACGAGTACGTTGTGATCTGAGGGCGAAATAGTATTGAGATGTTAGTGTTTCAGCCAGTGTGAAGAAGTAAACTGAAACATATATTAGCTATATTTGTGAACACCTCAAGCAGAATAATCGTATGAAGAGCAGGAAAAAACAGACAAGCCTTTTGTTCTATGGAACCTACTAAACAAGTGCTTTTAGTTGTACAAAATCCATATTTCTTTTCCTGTTTTCCAAACTTTTCAGGTAAATAAACCTATGACCAAAATGTATTTTTACTATTTCACTTTTATACATAAGTAGCTAATACTCAGCGTGCGCTGCTACAACTAAATAAATTAAAACGTATGTGTTTTTATGTTTAGTTGAATAAGTGAAAGGAAGAATAATTATAAATTTATATTTTTTAGATACCCCGTCCTGATTATCCGGCGTTGCCCGGGAATCTACATATCCCGATCTTCTTGACATAAATGAACTGAAATATGAAAATTAATGTGTTTATATTTAATTAAATAGGTAATAGGAAAAATTTATATCGTAATTATTTTTGGATGCCCCGTGCTGTTTACCCGACGTTGTTCGGGAATCTACTCACCCCGATCTCCTTGGCATAACTGAGCTGAAAGACAAAAATTAGTGAACTTCTTTAGTTGAAAAAATAAAATTAAAAATAATTATAAATGTATATCGTAATTATTTTAAGATTCCCCGTGCTGATTACCCGGTGTTGCCAGGGAATCTACTTATCTCGATCTTCTAGGTATAAATGGACTAGAAAACAAAATTCGTTATTGTGAGTTGTCCGTAAAAGAATTGCCCGCCATGTGCTGCTATGCTTGCACAGGAATCTACGTATTTGTCTCGATCTTCTTGCCATCAATGAAAGACTAAAATGATTATTGTGAGTTATCCGTAAGAGATAAACATATGTAGTCGCGGACTTTTTTTTTGTAGAGCTTCTTGAGATATTCAATTCTGTGTACATTAATTTTGTGTATTTGTTATGGTTTAGGTAGCGTAAGTAATTTAAGCGTCCAAAGAGCTACTTTTTTCACGTTTTTCACTACAAAGGGCGATTGTTAAGGGTGTAGAAGTTGAGTATCACAACTATCTTATAGCCTATGTTCATCCCGGGAATCTCCTGAACATTATGCAAGATGCCTCATCACAATCGGATCAATTGTATGGCCGCGCATAAAGTGTGAACAAACAAACAATCATTACATTTACTTGCTAGCCGTCGAGAAGAGCGGACGTGTTTTTGTTAGAGTGGTTGAAGTGTGCAGGGGACAAAGCATTATGGAAGAAGTTAGAAAGCTGATTGAAACATTGTCAACTGAAGTGAAAGAGGGGTTTGAAAAGTGCAACGTGGGTGAAAAAATTCGTGATATTGAGACGAACATGCATCGGATGGAGGACAGATTGAAATGGCTGGAATCTAAATTAGACTATCTCGAAAACCAGAATCGCCGTAATAATATTGTGATATATGGTGTGCATGAAGAAGACAGAGAAAGCTGGGAGGAAACTGAACATATAGTTAAAAGAGTAGTGGCGCAAATCGGGATTGATTTGGTGGACAGTGATATTCAAAGAGCGCACAGAGTAGGTCGTTGGAATAGTGGAAAGAGACCGATTGTATGCAAATTATCACACTACAAAATAAAATGTTGGATCCTTAGAGACAGTAAATATCTTAAAGGGACCGGTATCAATATTGCCGAAGACTTTAGTGAGAAGGTGCGCCGCGAAAGGGACTTTCTTAAGCGACACATGCTCGAGGCGAGGAGGCAGGGCTGCCATGCAATCATGCAATTTAATAAATTGATTATAAATGGACGAATCTGGAGCAGGGAAAAACTACAAAATATGGACAACTCTGAAAATGAATTTGAAGAGGTCATTGACAGCGAGTCCCCAAAACATACAGGGGACACTCCAACAGCAGGTGGTCTCCTTACAGCAGAGGAGGGAGAAAATTCTACACGAGAGAAAGAGAGAGGGACCACTACCTTAATTTTATATATTAGATAGTGCTTCCTATGGAGAATCTAATGAAATCTCAAACATGTCAAAATTACTTGTAGGAAAATCATAGAGAAAACCTTCAGTAGGTAGGCCAAGACTGAGGTTGGAGAATAACATTAACCATGATTTAAGAGAAATATATAGGTCGTGTTTGGAAATATTAGCGCAAGGTAGGGATTTTTGGAGAGGTTATGTCCGCGAGGCCATGAAAATTCAGATTCTATAGTGCCAGTAAGTTAGTTACATATAGGCATTTAATTGTATTAGAAGATATGTATAACCTTTGTGTAATGTCTTACGGAAAACTGTAAGTTTGACTGACAAACTAATACATATAAATAATTCCGCTTAAGTCCACCACTGCGGTCTCGAGGTAGCGTGCTGCCTTGCACGCAGCGGGCCAGGGTTCGATCCCCGGTCGGGGCAGTTTTTCTGGGTGAGGTTTTTTTCGGGATTTTTCCTCACCTGTAAGACAAATGTCAGGAAAACTTTAAGGTCCAAACGGTCTCCGAAATCATATGGCCAACATCATAACCCTTATCATCCAACATCATCATCCTTCACCGGTGTGGAAAGCAACAGGAAACTACCACACCTACAATTCCCTAGTAAAGCTGCAAGCATAGCATGAAAATGCTATGATTGCAGTGAAAGACCTGCCTTCGGGCAGAATTACTATGGATGGATGATGGAATTCCGCAAATTTCCATCATTCTAGTCACGTTAATGCTAGTACAGTAACATTTGAAAGAAAGGGCTTGTGTTCCGTTACATTTAAGCAGTGATGCTGCGACTGCATTATGTCAGGAATTCCTGGCATATTCCAGCCCAGCAAACAGTTACTGTGATGCTGCACATATCATATGTGACATGACGTCATTGATATACAGTTTTAAGAATGTTCGTAAAGTAGAATATCTAACCATGCTAAACTAATAAATGACGTTTTATGTTGACTAGGGATTAGAAGCTGAGGACCTATAAAATACCTTTGGAATGACCTAAAACTGAAGAAAAGGGCGTAAAAAGGCAACACAAATTGAACATTACTTTAGGTTACAATTGCATGTTTAATTAATATAATAAAAATGTTTAAAAAGTACAAAATTGTGCTGAAATGCAACATACGTTGCAAAAAAAAGAAGACTGAAAATGCTTCTTCTTTCATGCTCTATTTTTTTTAATTCAACGTAGTTTGAAAAAGGAATTCCGTGTTAATTAAATATAAAGTTCTTGGAGAATGAACGATTTTCCCCGCCTAGAATGAATTCAGCGAATCCGCAATAGATATCAGGAGGTCCGTAGGATGATTAAAAATAACGGGATATTTTGAGATGGTTCAATAGTTCCTCGCGGAACAAAAATGTTTGCAATGTGAAAAGTGTTTGTAAAGTAAAACTATACAGTGTTTTTAAATGGAATTGGATTTGAGACTAGACTCTGTGGATTCTTGAATTACCGGTATACAATTGATACAAATGTAGTCAAAGAAGATACATTTGCATAAAAAAAGACTTTAAGACCTAAAAAAGGCTAAAAAGGACCAATAAGCCAAAAAACGTCGAAAAGGGACAAATACAACCCTTCATTTTCTGGCCTACAATGACCTAAAAAATATATATATTAAGTTGGGTTTCGTCTTCAGATATAAAATGAAGAAATGATTCTTCCTCAACTTCCAAACCCTAATAATGACATTTCACCAAACGATAAAACTATGGACTTATGATATTTTGAGTTATTCAAGTAATGTTCATAAGTAATGCCATGAGTGATTTCCAAATTCTCTAGACTATTTTACTCATGCCCCAAATGGGAGTCAATGACCAATCACGTTTCAATGATTTCTGTTTTACAACCAATCAGAGTCGTGTTTCACCAAATATTTATCAGTGTTATAATTACCATATTAAAGAAAGCTCCTCCTTACAATATTGCGTTCCTTTGGCAATAAATAGTATGATCTGGTTGCAGTGATAAACAAAAGAAGCAGTAGAAGCGTACCTATCGTTTCTCATTTGTTTTCAAACATCACCGTTTACATTAAATATATAAATATTTTAAAATAACTATAGTTAAATAATGATTTGTGAGTAAACAGCTTAATTTTATTCGTTAAATAGTCCTAACAAATGCCACTCTTGATTTCCAAATTCTCTAGATAAATTCACTCCTCACTTCGTGAGTCGTGAATTTATCGATAATTTGGAAATCACTCGTGGCATTACTTATGATAAATTCACGACTCACAGGAGTGAATTTATCTTGAGAATTTAGAAATCAAGAGTGGCATTTGTTAGGACTATTTAACGAATAAAATTAAGCTCTTTACTAAAAAATAATTATTTGAATATAGTTACGGTGTTTTAAAATATTTATATACCGGTAGTTAATGTAAACGGCGATGTTTGAAAACAAATTAGAAATGTGAGGTTATGTATATTCACTGCAACTCGATCATATTATTTATTGCCAAATAGGATCGCAATATTGTAAGAATGCACTCTAGTGGAGAAATAATAAAACACATTAAACTATTATAATCAACATTATAGGTTAATCATTTATATTTTCAATAAGCAACTCAGTCAAATCACTGAATCTATTTATTATTTGCTATATTCAATGTATTTGTTGGAGAAAAATAATGGTCTAATCTTTTCAGAATATTAAAAAAGGAGAAGCTTTCTTTATCACAAAAGCAGGAGCTGATAAAGATAAATCGATAAAGAGCGAGGTGAAACACGACTGTCATTGGTGTAAAACAGAATTCATTGAAACGTGATTGGTCATTGACTACCGTTTGCGACATGAGTTAAATAGTCATTATAACCTCCTGTACAGAACAGGCAACTCTTACCTGAACCAGGAAGTGAAGAAGAACCTCCTGTATCGTCCTAGAAACACTATCACCAAGACATATCGCACCCCGGCAAGAATAACGTCACAACTAAAAACAAAAACTCATTTTACATTACAGCAAAAATAAAGTTAACTTACATCACAGTTCAAATGGTTTACGAATAGCTATATGTGCAACTTGTGCCTTGATCAGTTAGGAATTCAGTTACTGACTTATTTTATTCAGATTGAACAGATTGTGTTGATTTGAATTGGGGATTAACTCAAATTCGTCCATTTTGAGTTTATTTGAGATTATTCTTGTCGGGGTGCGATATGATAACGTAAAAGCAATTTAATTCATATTATAAATAATTGTACATTTCCTATCACAAAAAAAAGAGCGTTGACCAAAAATACAAAGCAACTGTTATAATTTCTATATTTAGTCGCTAAAATGTAATAGGAACGAATGGCGTATCGCGAGCTGAAATTTGACCGGGATTCTACAGAACCAGGTCCCACTGCTGAATAAAACGATGTTCTTTCCCAGCCTATGTCAGTCAGTTGCCATGGCAACATAACAAAGCTACGTCTATTGAAGTGACTAGCCTAGGTCAGAAAGAAAGTGACAGTTATTATAGACTTTTATTTATTCAGAGCGAGCTGCAAATAACATCAATAATATAGAATAATTCGTTATAAGACTTATATTTATTAAATTAGGCATATAATAATTATGCTCAAGAGGAGTCCATTTTTATTTTGGGATTAAATCTCGGAAAGTGCACATAACGAGTCCACATCAGTACAGGAACTATTAGACACTGCACAACTCTTAACATTTTTCAAAATTATATTTTTAGGAAACCTTTCTCAAATCTAGAGGAATGCAATGGAGCATAAGCTATTTATTTAAATTGTTATTGTGCCGGCATTCACGTGACTTAATGAATTATAAATGTGGAATTATTTAGTTTTTTCTCTCAATAAATAATAAATGCTAAATAATAACAATAATACTAGGCCTATATGTAATAATAATAATAATAATAATAATAATAATAATTATTATTATTATTATTTATTTATTTATTTATTTATTTATTTATATACAGATTTTTAATGTTTACACATCTTTCTGTGCCTAAAGGTTTATTTTTCTTCTCCACTCGTCTCTATCCATCCACTCTGTGTCCCCAAATCCTCTTGTTCACATTCCAGTTCTTATTTCTTGCATCCACGAGTTTCAAGGTCTTCGTTTCCTTCTTCTTCTACGTGGACACCATTCCATTATTTTTCTGGGTAACCTTCCTTCTTGCATTCGTCGTACGTGCCCATACCAATTTAATTGCTTATCTAATATATAAAAATGAATGTTTGTTTGTTCGTACTTTATGCGCGGCCATACTGTTGATCGCATTGTAATGGGTTTTTTGCAAAATGTTCAGGAGATTCCCGGGATGAACATGGAGAGTTGAGATACTCAACTGCTACATCCTTAAAAAAAACACCCTTTGTAGTGAAACACGTGAAAGTCATTTTTTATGCTTAAATGGTTTACGCTGACTAAACCACAACAAATACACAAAATTAATATACACAGAATTTATTGAATTCTGAAAAAAAAACTGTACAAAAAAGTCCGCGTCAGCATATGTTTATCTTTTACAAATAACACACAATAGCCATTTTTGTCTTTCATTGATGCCAAGGAGATCGGGATAAGTAGATTCCCGGGCAAGCATGTACTGCCATACCATTCATCCGATTGTCATGGGGCTTTTGCAAAATGTTCAGGGTTTCCCAGGAAGGTTATAAGAGAGTTTTAATGCTCAAGTCCTTCACCCTTAAAAATCACCTTCTGTGGTGAATAAACGTGGGGAAAAAAAGTAGCTTTTTGTAAACGTAAATGGCTTACGCTGCCTAAACCATACAAAATACACAACATTATTGTATACAGAATTAAATATCTCAAAACACTCTACAGAAAAGTCCGCGACAGCATATATTTATATTTTAAGGATAACTCACAATAACCATTTTTGTCTTTCATTGATGCCAAGAAGATCAAGATAAGTAGATTCCCGGGCAAGCATAGCAGCGCACGGTGGGTATTCTTTTATGCATAACTCAAAATAACGAATTTTGTCTTTTTGCTCATTTATACCATATACATTGGGATGCGTAGATTCCTGGGCAACTTCGGGTACTCAGCACGGGGTATCTAAAAATAATAACGATATAAATTTATATTTATTTTTCGTTTTACTTATTCAACTAAATGCAAATACACATCACTTATTTTGGTGCAGCAGCTCACGCCGGGTTTAGCTAGTATCGTATATAATCTAATATTGAATATCTAATATTCATTTTTTCTCGTATGACAGTATTTCTTGTTTTTCCTAATTTTGAACATCTTGCTGCTCTCCTGAAGAAATCCACTTCCATCAACATAAGTTTTTGTTCTAGGTTTTTGCTGAATTTCCGAACTTCAGCTAGAGATGTTACAGTATTTCTCACTATTGAATTATATATTTGTAACTTATTTTTTGTTGTTATATGTCTGTTACAGAAGACGCCATTGATCATTGCTGTTATTGTTCTACCTTTATTTATTCTGTTGCTAACATCACTTTCTTGTTTATGCTCTTTATCTAGTTTTACTCCCAGATGCCAAATTCTTCATATCCTCTAATATACCCCTTTTGATCTTCTAATATTAAATCTTCGGTTTCGGCCCCATATCCCATATATAAAATGTGTTTCTAATTTTTTTCAAACCCAAGTTATTGTATTCGTACAATAATTTTCTGAACATAAACTCCATGTCTTCATATTCTTGAGCAATTACACTGCTCAACATGATTTTTGTCTCATGAGTACCAATAGTTGTACTTAATGTAGTTTTTATTGTGTTTTCAAATATGTATTCGGAATTTCTCCATCACCGACATTTTGTTTTATTTCAATTAATGGATTTAAATAATTATTTTTTTAAATAAACGTTTTTTCGTCCATTTGTCCATTGTAAAATAAAACCAAATGAGCTAACTTAGGAGATTTCAGCTATGGAAAAGAGATATCAATGCAAATGGAATCCTAATATGCTGGTCGATTATTATAGGACCAACAAGACGGATGCTCCACAGGCGAAATATAGCAGAAAATCGTCATTTCTTACTTTCTAGGTGAGTCCGAATGTTCGAACATTGTGTAGTTACGATTGTAGAAAATATCAAAGTGTTTGAAATTATAAATTCCTGTCTCTCGGAAACCTTGCGTGATGGAGAAAAACCGATATCATATTTAAAATGCAGGAGAACAAATACTATGAGAATTACATATTTTTCTTTCTGAGACAAAAAAAAAAGTTTATTTTTTGTTGCTCAGTGTTATTTTCTGGTCATCCGCAAATAACAGTGTATATAAATTAGTTATAATAATAATAATAATAATAATAATAATATTTTATACTCGTATTTCCTGACACGTTAAAGACATCCGGTCATATATTTTATCTGACCAAATTTGAGGTTAAATTGTATTAAATACATAGATGCAAACTAATTGAGAGGAAAAATTACAAAAGTTTACCTTAATTAATAATGATATATCATTGAATGAATAAATAAATAAGTAGCATACCCATAGTCTATTCACTACTTATACAAGTTGGAACAGAACTCTACCGACAAACTTTCATCGGTTGTTCATAAATGTTGTTCGAGTGTTTTGATTTTAGAAACTCTTGGTCTACGGCGTCTTACTACAAAGTAATGTGTTCTTGATGTGTTAGACATGTCCCTTGTACATTATAAGATGAGTGACGATAGATTACAAGAAAAAGGTTTTAAAAATAATTTTAACATCACTTAAAGATCGCAATATGCAGCATTACCTGAAGAAGGTATCAGTTGATTAGGCCTATCTTTAATTTTTTGTTTATAATCTATCAGAACCCTTCTTGTATGATCCAAAGTACATTCTCTATGGTTAACACATTAACGAGACGTTACTCTGTAGTAGGCATTGAAGACCATGAGTTCCTTATTTCATAACGCACAGACAACATGCCTGAAAAAGACCGACATTTTGTGGATAGAGTCCTGCTCCAACGTGTAAAACATCACTTTAAAAGAGAGAAGAAAATCGCACTGTCTAATTCTCCTATTTAAGATCCTACATACCTCGATTCCAATTATTTATCATCCCGTTTCCAGTATCTATCCTCAATCCATAACTTAAACACAAGATCACAACATAGTCTCTTGCTTAATATATCGCAACATAGGACATCACATCACTCCATGTCATATACCATCTCCACTTCTCGCAACTGGAATTCCCTACCACAAGAAATAAGGGGCTGCCGGACATTGGCATCTTTTAAAAGAAATCTAAATTTATATTTGCTCGAAACTCGACTTCATTATTATCCAGTGTAAGATATATATATATTAATTGGTGTTTTCCCGTATAATGTATCATATTTATATATATAATAATAATAATAATAATAATAATAATAATAATAAATAATATAATAATAATAATAATTATTATTATTATTATTATTATCGTATCATTATTGTTATTACCCTATAAATGTTGTTTGTACATGACATTTACATTGCTACATTATGGTATCTTTAACTGTTTATAATTAGTATAGTGTATATCTATATTTGTCAAATATTTATTTGTATTTGTGCTGGTGTGAGTGGAAGAGAGGGCCTTATGACCTTAACTCAGCCAGAATAAATGAAGTTTATTATTAGATTATGGAGATGGATGATTAGAAGGAGGAGGAGAAGGAGGAGGAGAAGGAGGAGAAGGAGGAGGAGAAGGAGGAGAAGGAGGAGGGGAGAAGGAGGGGAGGAGGAGGAGGAGGAGGAGGATGAGGAGGAGGAGGACGAGAAAGTATGGAGGAGAAGGAGGAGGAGAAGGAGGAGGGGAGAAGGAGGAGGAGAAGGAGGAGGATTATAATATTATTATGATATTATTTATTATTATTATTATTATTATTATATAATTATTTATTATTATTATAATTATTATTTGAATAATTATTATTTTATTAGTTTTTATTATATTATTATTATTATATTATAATTATTTAAATTATAATTATGAATTTTTTATTATTATTTTTTTTCAGCATGCCCCTTACCGTAGTAATATTACATGCATAACATAACAAACATAAATCAGATAACAAACATTACATAACATCACATATTGGTTTGTTTAAGTTTTTTTTTTTATCTTCGCACTTGTTAATCCCTCATTTTCTACACTATTGTTTTATATATTTTTGAAATGTTTAATATTTGGTATTAGTCTTTCTCCGTCACAGGCATGTCCTCCTTCTTTGCTGATTCTTTTTTCAACTTATTTCTAGGAATGCTGCTGCAATTCACATTATAAAGGAGGTGTTCTACATTTTATTTGCTTTCTACATGAAGTTGCGTTGGTTAATATTCCAATGCGATAAAGATGTGATTTATTTTTCCATGACCAGTTACCATTCAGAAAGTCTGGAGTTATTCACATTTAAGTTTTAATCTGCTCTGACTGTTGGGCAAGAACTTCTACCTATGGCTCCTTTATCTGCGGTCCCATTCGTTCTGCCATTTAATGGTTCCTTCTTCTTTTACTTGGGCAAAGATGCTGATTTAGGATTTTGCATATTCTACGGTTACGCTGGTTTTGTTGCAGGCTGTTTTGCCAATTGATCGCCCTTCATTCCATTAATTCCCACATGTATTTTATCCAGCCGAAATGTACTATCCAATTTTGTTCCCTGCGTTTTGCTATTGTTTGCTTATTTTTGATATTATGTATCCTTTTGAAGTTGTTTTTATTAGGTCGAGAGTAACTTGACATCGTCTAAACTGCAACAAGACTTTGTCAGAGCTGATTGGTCAATTTATGGATGCTCTAGAGCTTAAGATTTCTATTGTTCACTTGATTATTTGAGCAACGATTGGCCAGTTTGGCTTTTATTGTATCTTAATTTTCGGTTTTCAAGATAACTGCAGAGCCCCTACCATCCTTGGAATTTACTCCATCAGTGTATATTTTATTTGTAGTTGTTCGATTCTTAGTGTCGCCACATTAATTTTTCTGCCGGATGGGCCACTCCTCTTTTTGAGTGGTATTTCAATGTTGTGTGGTCATCGTGTAGGCTGGCTCTATTAATGGGCTGTTCTGTCTACTGATGTTTGGGTTTTTATCCAGCTAAGATACAGATACTTCATATGTAATGTATAATATTTGGCTATGGTGACATTTAATTCTTTAACCCTCTGCACACTTTTTAAATTTTTTGTTTTATTAATTCTTCCTCCCATATTGGGGCCCATATTTTAACATAGGCAAGATGCTCCATTGTATATAGTCCTTAATGCTTTAGATCCCAGGTCCCCACTGCAATATAGCTGCCCTTCTTAACATGTTCATAGGCCTAATAGCCTGGTTAGTTGTTATCTCAATGTGTTACAAAGCTTAGTTTGCAATAAAGTGGATTCCTAGATATTTCATTTCTTGAATTTGCTTGATGCGTTCATGTTGACGTATACACTGATATTTTTATTAATGGAGGTCCTTTTCTTGATATTAACATTGCTGTGGACTTGGATCACGTGATGTGATTTTGTTAATAGTTAGCCCATAAATTCTATTTTTCTTATGTCAGTATTTGCCGTAATTTTCTGCATCATTGTCGTTACTTCTGTTGAGAGAAGTATTAGGTCGTCAGCGAAAGCGATAACCTTTAGAGTGATTTGAGAAGTTAAGATTCAACAGTGATTTGTACCTTGATAGTCCCAAAATCCAGGTCCGCTACATGATCCTGTGTGCATCCTTCTGTTACTTCCTTTGTAACTCAAGAGTATTCACTGAGAACATTGCCGACTGTATCGGAAATTATCTGTGCTAAAAATGTATAGATTTTTTGGAATTAAGTTGTTTTAATGTATAGTATGCTCGGCCAACCATGCCGCGTCGAATGCACCTTTAAATCTAGACTTACCAGAAATACCATTGGTTTTATATTCAGCTTGTGTAATGGTTTTTGTAACCTCATTACTGCTTCTTTGTTCCTACTGTGGGGTAAATCCAAATTGGTTGTATTAAGTAATTATCTTTGTAACCTGGGATTGTAGAATTTCTTTCGATGAGTAGCTTCTCCGTACTTTCCCCTACATTTGAGGGGAGGGCTTAGTTGGTCGTATTTTGACCACTTTCATTAGTATGCTCTTGCCTCTGATTAGTGATTGGAACTATTATTGTTTTTTTTCCACCATTTTGGGGGGAAG
>JASPKZ010007718.1:370000-517877 GCA_030220185.1 Diploptera punctata | reverse complement strand
ATAAATAAATACACGTTGTTTAGTAGAAAAATTATTAGTCATTATACAGTTTATAAGTCCACCGCTGTGGTATCGAGGTGGCGTTCTGCCTTGTCACGCAGCGGGCCCGGGTTCGATCCCCGGTCGGGGCAGTTTTTCTGGATGAGTTTTTTATCGGGGTTTTTCCTCACCTGTAAGACAAATAACAGGAAAACGTTAAGGCCCAAACGGTCCCCGAAATCATGTGGCCATCAAAATCATCAGCATCATCATTATCATCATCATCATCATCATCATCATCATCATCATCATCATCATCATGGAAAACAACGGGAAGCTACCACACCTATAATTCTCCAGTAAAGCTGCAAGCATAGCATGAAAATGCTATGATTGAAGTGAAGGACCTGCCTTCGGGCAGAATTACTATGGATGGATGGATGGATGGAAGGTTACAGTTTATACTTATACACATGTTATTCAGATTACATTATACACACGCCATTCACTTCACAAGGAAAAGCGACCGAGCACAGTATCTACTCAAAGTACACAATCTGATCGTGACCGTGAATGCGTGGGATGTGTACTGCTGAGTCAGCGCATATTTCAAGTCCCGTGTCTGTATGTGTAAGCCTTCGTTATCGCACAGCACAAACCCCGCGTCTACTGTCCACTACTATACTGATCTCACTAGTTTTATTAAGTTTTAGTTAACTGTTTTATTAAATTGTAGTTTGGCTCCCCTGTTGTTTACGTAAGATAGATCCGTTTCCTTTGCTAGGTAGCGTTTGTCCTTATCTCTTTATGAGAGATTGTTTAAGTTTTCGTAACGTGACATTTAAACAACGACATAAAGATTCCACTGTCGCGGGTTTAAATGTTGTGTTTGAAGTAATTCTACTTACTACATTTCAGACATACTTATGAGAGCACAGATTATTGATCCAAATTTAATGTTTGATTAAATATTCAAACGTAGATTATATTGTTTATGGAATTTAAAGTTAACACCTTGAGTAAAGCATATTGATGATTAATCGCACATTCAATAGAAAGGTTTATGAATTTTAAATAATATTCACGCTTTCTAAAATTCTATACATAATTACATAGGAGGATTCTATTCCACTATGTCACCAACATAAATTCAAAAAGAAAAACGGAAAAACGCACAATGTATTGTTGTAGTATATATATATATATATATATATATATATATATATATTAGAATGGATAAAATAAAACATAAAGAAATAAGGAGAATTATGGGTGTAGAAGAGGAGCCGGACATCATAGACATTATAGAAAAGAAAATATTACAGTGGTATGGCCATGTCGAAAGAATGCCAGAGCAAAGATTGCCTAAAATTGTTATTGGATAGATCCCAATGGAAAGGAGGAAGAGAGGAAGACCGACGAAAACTTGGACAGAAGGGGTACAAGCGGCTATGAAAATCAGAGGATTGGAGGAAGACCAATGGACGGACAAAGAGGAATGGCGTTTGGTTTCTGGAAGACGGCGGCAGCTGCCATAATACCGAATGATGATGATATATATCCATCCATCCATAGTAATTCTGCCCGAGGGCAGGTCTTTCACTACAATCATAGCATTTTCATGCTATTTTTTGTACCTTTACTAGAGAATTGTAGGTGTGGTAGCTTCCCGTTGCTTTCTACACCGATGAAGGATGATGACGATGATGTTAATGATAAGGATGATGATGGCCATATGATTTCGGGGACCGTTTGGGCATGATATATATGTGTGTGTGAGTGTGTGTGCGTTGATATTTTTCCCAAAAAAATGTGAAAAATGCCTTAAAATAAAGTTAGAAGATATTAGTTCAGAGAGTGTAGCCAACGTGTTAAAAAAACCGCTAACAAACAAGTGAACGCTAAACTAATTTGTTGTATTAACTCGCCCATTTTCTCACCCTAACTTGCTCACCTAACACTAACTTGCCCCTCTTTCTCACACAAATTTGCCTACTAATATAGATTAGATTTTAGATTAGATTTATTTAGCCTGGTGGAGTTAAGGCCATGTGGCCTTCTCTTCCACTCATCAGGAAAAACATATATTACTCTGAATATAACAATCTCAATTAACTCTAATACTAAATACTAAATAAAAATGTTACCAATAAGATAATATCTATTATATTACGATCTATAATACAACCAGTTAATGTTAGTTAAAATTAAGACTAAAACTAATAATAAAATGTATACAAGCAGGACATATTAAATTGTCCCTGTCTAATGTATATAAAAAACAAAGAAAATAATGAGATATAGAAAACTAATTTTACGATTATACAATATTTAAAAGAAAGCAAAAGAAAACATTTGTTAATCTTAATATTATTTTCTTAAATAATCGAATTTATTAATGGTTAAAAGAATACTATCAGTGAGGTGTATAAGTTCGTTTGTTATTAAATAATTGTTTAGTTTGTTTTTGAAGGATGTTATAGTCTGACAGTCTCTGACATAGGGCGGAAGGGAATTCCATGTTTTGGTAAGTGAGACCGTAAAAGATAATGAATAATATACAGTGTGATGAGGAGGGATATAAAGGACAATGTGCTGATGGGATCGAGTGTCAAGATTATGTGTGTCGGAATGTCTGATGAAGCGGCGGATAAATAATTAGGCGATGATGTGTGAAGTATTTTATAGAGAAGGGATATGGAATGGTGGACTCTTGGGATAAAATCATCTTATATGTGAGCAAACATGTTGGCAATTGGCTCTAGCTGGAACATTTGTTATTACATTGGCCAACTCAACGCTAAATGTCAATTGTTCTTCTATCGACTATATTCACTGGTGACACAGTGGCATAGAATAACCGCGAATAAAGTATGGAAAATACTACGTTCAGATAGTAATAACCTAAAGCGCCATATTATAGTGATTTCATTTTCGCTTGAGGTTTCAAGGATATATGAGTAGTCTGATATTCTGCGCTGCTAATTTCCTACTCCATATAATGTCACTCCTCACGCGACAGTCACATGATACGCGGTCCTCTTATAGACTTGCTTTGGTATACGAGTACGGGTGTGCAGCTTCACGGAGTTGAGGGTGGGTGTTTTTGTGAGTAGTGGGAGATACAGTAACGTGACCCTGAAACCTCTGGCGAATATGAAATCATTATAAGATTATGTAAGGTATGTAATGTTGGAAGATAGTCATGAAATACCCGTCTTGGTGGACGGGAAAACAAAAAGAAGTTTACAAAAAAACATCTTAGGAGCCTCAAAAATGGTGAAGTGGAAAAATCAGCACTAGCTGCTCATGCTTGGTCTGAAATCATCTAATTGAAAGAAAGGCTAGTTTAATTAAACGAATAGAAAAACCAAAAGAAATCACGGTTTGAAAAAAAAAAACAAAAACAAACATAAAAGCCATGAAAGAAAATTTAATGAATGTTGAAATTCCCGGAGAATTTGATTTGAGTTTGAGTTTCATCGGTCCACCAACAGATGGAGTAAAATACAGTTCTCCTGGACGTCAGAACATCGGTCGTGAAATTACAGAGGATGAAACCACCTAGGATTTGAAACCGGTTTAATTACAAGACTGGATATGAGGTGTGGTGTAAATAATTTTATTTTAAATCTTCTTCTGTTGTTTCTTTTCGTAGCCATTTACCTGTTTTGTGTATTCTTCACAATCATACTGGTTATATACACTACTGGGGATGGTACTGTGTACGTTGTGGAGTCTTTATAATGGAATGTGTATGGCACTGTACACTCACTCCTTACTCATAGAATAATGGCTAGATTTTAATATTAGATTATTTTCATGACTCATACGACTCGTATAGCATGACAATTTAACTGTGTACATTAACATTAAACGTATCATGAAAAACGTGAAAAAATGTATAGGATACTAATTACATTTATAAAATAGATAGTTTGAATTTTTAGCATTATTATCGTTATTGTTGTTATTGTTATTATTATTATTATTATTATTATTACTATTACTATTACTATTATTATTATTATTATTATTATTATTATTATCAGTATTATTATCATTATCATAATTATTATCATTATCATTATTATTATTATTATTATCATTATCATTATTATTATTATTATTATTATTATCAACATTTTCATCATCATCATCATTATTATTTTTATTATTATTATCATTATCATAGTCCACCGCTATGGTCTCGAGGTAGTCACGCAGCGGGCCCGGGTTCGATCCCCGGTCGGGACAGTTTTTCTGGGTGGTGTAAAAACCTCACCTGTAAGACAAATGTCAGGAAAACTTTAAGGCCCAAACGGTCCCCGAAATCATATGGCCATCATCATCCTTGTTATTATTATCATCATCATCATCATCATCCTTCACCGGTGTGGAAAGCAACGGGAAGCTACCACACCTACAATTTCCTAGTAAAGCTGCAAAGCATAGCACGAAAATGCTATTATTGCAGCGAAATACCTAACCTCGGGCTGAATTACTATGGATGGACCATTATCATTATTATTATTATCATTATTATTATCATTGTTAATATAATTATAATCATTATCATCATTTTCATAATCTTCATCATCATCATTATTATCATCATTATTATTGTTATTATTATTATTATATTATTAAAATGTTTAACTGTACGATTCGTTTTGACTTTCACTATATTAAGTTATGAACTATTTTAAAATTTTACAAAGTATTGCAGTTCCATCTCTTATCTATGGATGTAAAACCTGGACATTAATAAAGGCAGATAGTAAACGAATAGAGGCTGCAGAAATGAAGATGTTGAGAGCAATAGCAGGATATCAAAGGACGGTTAAAAGAAGAAAAACGAAGATATAAGAACATAACATAATATATTTAATCTCTGTGAAAAAATAAAATACTATCCAAATGCTTACTTTCAGCACGTATTACGAATGAATGAACAGCGCATACCACGAATAATGTATAATTATAAACCAAAAGGGAGATGATTGTTGGGAATACCATTGAAGAGATCATCATCATCATAATCATGGACAAATTCGTTTTAGGCCATGTGGCCTGTACGGTAAACCTAGCGAAGATGGTCTTGATCTTTCCACCGATGTTTTGGTCTTCCTTGGTCCCTTATGTCCAGTTGGGGTATATTGGAATGCCAATTTTGGAAGTCTATTTCTTGCCATGGGAGGACCAATTTGACCTATAATGAGATCGGAACAGGCCATTGGGCTTAATCCTTGTTGTTGATGATGATGATGGACCACGGTTATACAAACTATTTGCTTGTTTTGTCGAATACTGTCTCCTCTATAAATAATAGTATATTTTAAAGAACAGCACTTACACATGTACGTACACATACATACAGAAGTAAGGAAAGAAAGAAAGAAAGAAAGCGAGAGAGTAAATCTTATAAAAATAAAGAAACTTGTCAGGAACTTTAACTGTGTAAATACCTTCTTAGAAGGGTAGAATGAGGCTGGATTATATGAAGTCAGTGTATATTAGGTCCATTCTGCAGTTCTTTAAGAACTTCAACTGCTGTGAACAATGTTCTTTGTGTTCTTCTTAAGCATTTAACAACCTGTGAAAGTCAGGGGGAAACTTTCTAAACTGGGAAAACACGTGTTCACCGTGACAGATGTACAGAATGTAAATAAAATCTTTGGACACATTTTCTGAGATTTTGGATAAGTTTTTGGCTAAACTTTACAACCTGTGTCGCGACTTGTTTTTAATTCCTTCATAAAATCTTGTCAAATTTTATTCTTAGGGTTTAATTTTTCAAATTATTTTCCACCATTAACAATGATTTTTGCATTTTTCTAACGATTATTTCAATATATTTTTCTATGATATTTAACTACATATGTAGCATGAAGACGTGGCAGCCATATTGGTATTAACAAATATTCTATGCAACAACAAAGACATATTTCAGTGCAGCCAACATAGAGTATATAGTAATTAACTGTACACATATACTTCAGAATTTCAGAACTTACTATTTATTTTTTGGCGTTGCATTCTTTCATGGGTTAGAGTGCTTAAATTGCGTTAGGTTAGCATTTAGGTTCGTCATCCACAGGTTAGAGTACTTGACTTTCATTAGGTTAGCTTCTAGGTTCGTTAATCCATTCGATTCAGATTTAAATGCTCAATGCATTTCCCCAGAAACCGGATTTAAGTCACCGTAAATTATATCGTCTAATTTCAGACATTCAAAACGAACAAAATATAACGGTTCCTGAGATCACAATAAGGGTGAAGGCCAAAACACATTTCTGTACTATTCATAAATGATAACAATAGATTACTCTGCCAAGGGATGTACAAAATATTGCAAAATATATAGCAGGCAGAGTTAAGCGAGTGTACCTCGTCTTCTGAGGCGAATGGGTTAAATATCGTGTATATGTTGGCTGCATCCCGTGATTCCATAGTGCAAACCGCTTCGCATTTGTTGGTGCATGCGCAAGGTGTATGATTGGAACTTTAGACATTTTTTTGCGTCACATCATGTTTTAAAGTATTTTCAAGCTTTTTTTAATTACCAGAATAAGAGAATTGAAGTATTATAAAATACGACGAAACATAACATAGGTCTATATACTCACGTAGCTCAGTCACTGTCAGGCAAACTATGTCAGATACAAACCAGTACTGCCCAGTCATAGAAAATTACGCGAATTTTGCTATAACATTATTTCAGGACATTGTATACCAGGGAGCGAGCTCGAGTTGTTCAGGTCTCCTATGCGACAGGCATGAGGTACGGGGACAAGAGACAGGGGCCGTGAAGATAGTGGAAGTTGCTAGAACCGCGCAGGAATAATGTTGTCATGCAACTGATTTTAAATATTATTATTTATTTATTTAAATGCAGTGGCATTTGACACTTGTCATTAGCCAAAATGACTGGGAAAAAACAAACAACAATTACAAACAATAGCAAGAAAGATTATAAAAGGTTCATCATGTTTTCCCTGGCTTCCCAGCATCTGTGCACGAAATTGCTGGTTGTTAGGGATCAGTAAGTTCGGATGTGATCAGCATCCATATCTTCCATAAATTATTATTATTATATTTATTACTCTTATTCTTATTATGTTCAAGAAATTATTGGACGAATACGATAACTGGGGTTTGAATCCATATCTTCCATAAATTATTATTATTATTTTTATTACTCTTCTTCTTATTATTTTTATTATTATTATGATCAAGAAATTATTGGACGAATACGATAACTGGGGTTTGAATCCATATCTTCCATAAATTATTATTATTATTTTAATTACTCTTATTCTTATTATTTTTATTATTATTTTTTTTATTCTTATTATGTTCAAGAAATTATTGGACGAATACGATAACTGGGGTTTGAAAATACATTTAGAAAAAACATTTTACCAAAGATTTTATATTAGAAGATGAAAAGGGGTATATTAGAGGATGTGATGAATTTGAGTATCTGGGATTAAAATTAGATAAAGAGGATAAACAAGAAAGTGATATTAAGAACAGAATAAATAAAGGTAGAGCAATAATAGCAATGGTGAATGGAGTCTTATGGAACAGATATATAACCAGGAAAAATAAGTTACAAATATATAATTCAATAGTGAGAAGTACTGTTACATATGGAGCTGAAGTTTGGAAATTCAACAAAAACTTAGAACAAAAACGTATGTCGATGGAAATGGATTTCTTGAGGAGAGCAGCAAAAATTAGACAAAATAAGACATACTGTCATAAGAGAAAAAAAGAATATTGGTTATTCAATAGTAGAATATAGTCCGTCGCCGTGGCGTAATCGGTAGAGTCCCTACCTTCCACTCCGGCGACGTGGGTTCGATTCCCGGCGGGGTGGGAATTTTAAAAAATCTCCACTTGCTCAACTGAGTGCACATTTCCTTTAAAAAAAGTAGATTATATACGGTATAAGCAATTAAATTGGTATGGGCACGTACGACGAATGCAAGAAGAAAGATTACTCAGGAAAACATTGGAATGGTGTCCACCTGGAAGAAGGGGAGGAGAGGAAGACTTCGAAACTCGTGGATGCAGGAAATAAGAACTGGAATGAAAGCTAGAGGACTGGAGGACATGGATTGGATGGAGAGAGACGAGTGGAGAAGAAAAATAAAACTTTAGGCACAGAAAGATGTGTAAACATTACAATTCTGTATATAAATAAAATAAAAAAATATTATTATTAAAATAAAATAGTATAGGAGTAAATGGTATGAACATGTCTGCAGAATGGATACCAAAAGATTGCCTAGGATAAGTATGAACTATCAACCAAGAGGAGGAAAAAGAAATCGGGGACGCCCACGAAAGAGGTGGACACAGCAGCTATGATACTTGGAGCTGGAACGATCGAAAAAGGTTCAATCCTTTGAAGAAAAAAGAAGAAGAAAAAAAAGAAGAAAAAAGAAGAAGGAGAAGGAGAAGAAGAAGAAGAAGAAGACGACGATACTTATTATCATTCATTTTTGAGAATTTTCCTCATGATTGAGAGTTTTCTCAAACCAATCTCAGTAATTAACACGAATTAAAATAAATAAATATAAATGATTACGGAGTTATAGACTATCAGTTTGCAACAAACATTCACAAATTTCCCTTAAATTTCTCCATCGTTCTCTGTCCTCTCTCTTCATCCGTTACACCAAATTTCCTCATTGAATTTTGAATGTTGTTCTTCCAAGTAGCTCTTGGTCTTCCTTTTCTGTCCCTTCTTTCAAATTGATTGCATTATTGTTAATAATAATAATAATACTTACTTACTTACTTACTTACTTACTCACTGGCACTATCGAACCCGTAGGTTCATGGCCGCGCGGACATAAGCTCTCCATACATCCCTATCCTGAGCTAATGCTTTCCAATCATTCCCTGTATAATCTACTTCCTTCAAATCATAGTTAATGTTGTTCTCCCACCTCATTCTTGAATAATAATAATAATAATAATAATAATAATAATAATAATAATAATAATAATAATAATAATAATAACATATCAGACCTATTATTATACAGTCTCAGAAAATTATAAGTTATTATTCGATATTATATTATATATAGAACATATATATTTTTCAATATAAAATTATAACAACAACGAGTAGCGGAAGCTCAACCTGCCGAAGATGGAAGATAACTTCCGAAAGCGCTCCAGTTAATTTTATATACAATATTTTAACAAAGTTGAAGATGACGGCACCTACCATCAGGTACATTTTAATTTTTAACTTTCATCATATTTTTTTATAATATAACTAATTAAATCACTGGCACAATCGAACCCTGAGACTGATGGTAGCGCGGACATCAGTTCTCCATACATCCCCCTATTACATCTGGTTTCCCATTAAGATCATGTAGCTTACTGTTATATAAACTTCTCCATTCACCTGAACGGTATCTTGTCCATCGATTTTTCTTCCCTTGATGTTATGAGTTTGCTGAAATACCATCTGAACCTTAGGCATTACACAAATCTAATTTTTCTTTTGTAATTTCAACTTCTATTAAACAAAATGCCATAATATACACTGCTAAAAAAATTAGGGGATATTGTAGAATAACCTATTAAGACTATGTTTTTAGGAACAGTATTAGATGCAATCACTTTCTATTACTCCAAAAGAATGTAAACAAGAGTTTGAAGTCATTACGTAACCTCTGTACCACACCAGATGTCAAAGAGATCCTGATTAGGAATATGGCAAACAAACAAAGCAACATTAACATGGGTGAAAATTTTTCTTTAGTATGGTGTATGGTCTCCTCGAACGGCCAGCACTGCCTCACACATGTGTGGCATTGATGCAATGAGGTTAGCAATGAATTCTTGGGGGATACGTGGCCACTCTTCCATAAGAGCAATATGCAGCTCTGGAACAGTTGTGGGAGGTTCTGGTCTGCCTGCAATGCGTATGTCTAATGCATCCCACACATGCTCAATCGGATTTAAGTCCGGGGAGGAAGCTGGCCATTGCATACGCTCGATACTCTCCACTTCCAGCATGTCGTCCACCAAGCCAGCTCTGTGGGGTCGTGCATTATCGTCCATAAAAAGAAAAGAATTACCTATGGCACCAGCATAAGGCACGACAAAAGGTCGGAGAATCTCATCTCTATACCTTACCGCAGTCAAAGTACCACCTTGGATGACGTAGAGGTCCGTACGTCCACCACTACTGACTCCTGTCAACACCATCAATCCACCGCCACCATATGGGGATCTTTCACGTACAAAAGCTGGATTGTTTCGTGTCCCTTTTTCCCTCCAGATGAATACACGCCGACTATCACATTCCACGTTGAATCGCGACTCATCAGAAAAAAGAACTGATCTCCATTCAGCATGCCTCCACCCACGATGTTCCTCCGCCCAGTTTCTGCGATCTCTACGGTGTTGTGGAGTTAACCTGGTACACACCATGGGCCTACGGGCATAGAGACCACTTCCATGCAGTCGATTACGGACAGTTTGAGTTGACACCCTGCGTCCTGTTGCTGTTTGAAGTGTATTTCACAGTTGAGTTGCATTCTGCTGTCTATTCCGACGGGCTGTTAACATGAGGTAACGGTCATCCTTTGCTGTTGTTGCCCGTGGTCGACTTGTCCGGCTCTTCTGTGAACAGTATCTGTTCTTTGAAAACGATTCCAAAGTCTGGAAATCACGCTTTGAGACACCCCAATGGCTTGTGCCACCTCTTGTAGTGTCTGTCCAGATTGCATCCTTCCTATGACCCTCCAAGCCATTGGTTCAGGTAAATCACGTTGTCGAGGCATTACTGTCCCTAAGGCAAGCAATTCACTAACTGAAAACTCGACTGGATTTAAAAATAGCAACGAAACATTCACTTCCACACCACCCTTTCACATCAACAGTGCAGACACTGCCCTCTGGTGTGGTACCGAGGTTACGTAACAACTTCAAACTCTTGTTTACGTTATCCTGGAGTAATAGAAAGTGATTGCATCTAATACTATTCCAAAAAACATAGTCTTAATAGGTAATTCTACAATATCACCTAATTTTTTTGAGCAGTGTATTTTTTCCTAGAATACAAATGTGAAGTATCCAAACACATAAAAAATATTACATTTTTCCAAAATAGTGTGGTAGATATTTTTACATTTCAATGAATGTACACAAATATGGGTATGCGTTCGCATGAGCTAGTTATACATGTACGCTACATCGAATCACACCAACTTCAAATGAATTTAATACGTTTAAAAATTCCAACGGAAAGAGGATTTTATTGTCTCTGGAACGACGCATCGATCAACTACAGCATTGAAATAAAATTCGATACTTCGAATTCTTTCTTCTTCTTCTTCTTCCTCTTCTTCTTCTTCACGGTTTAGGCTTATTTACTAGCCTGTTCCGGCTCCAAATTGCTGCTCTTTACACCTTTTCCTTGGTCTTCCCAAACTTATTCTTCCTCATGGTGAATAGTTGTATGCTGCTTTTGGTATTCTATTCTCAGTCGTCCTTGCCAAGTGTTCTTTCCAATTTGTTCTGTATTTCTCTATTGTTGAGTTTAATTCCTCTATTTTTAGTTGTTGTCTTATTTTTGTGTTATGTATTTTGTCTGTTCTTTGATATCCTGCTATTGGTCTGAGGAATCTCATTTCAGCAGCTTGTATTCTGGCAGATTGTCGTGTTGTCAATGTCCATGTTTCGGATCCATAAGTAATAATAGGCACTGCCATTGCCTTGTATAATGTCATTATAGAGTCTTTCCTGGCTTTATTTTTCAAAGTTCTTTTTAGTGTACCTGTTATATAATTAAACTTATTTATTTTGTTATTTATATCCGTTTCTGCTGTGTACGATATTTCGAAACCTAGGAAGTTATATGTCACTACTTGTTCTATTGGTTTATTTATAATATTATCTTTGTTCGAACTGGATGAACACCCTCGAAGGCCATTGTTTTTTTATTTTTGTGAGGATATTTCCATGTTGCATTTTTTTAATATTTCAAATTAAAAATAAAATTAGGCTACTTATGATTTGGGTCTAGAAATTCTTACAAAATACTAATCTTTGGCGGAACAAATTAGGCCTACATCTGAGTTTGGGCCTCCTCGAGAAGTTTCTTCCATCTGTCCTGTTCCTGAGAATTTCTTTTCTAATTTTTCATTACCAATAATAGAACATCGCTATTAGTTCATCCATCGCCGCAATCTTGGTCTTCCTCTCCCCATTATCATCATGTATGGCATAGAAACCCATTTTGGATCCTAGTCTTCCTCAGAATGGCTTTCCAGACTGACTTCTCTATTTGCTGCTAAATTATTCCAATTTCTAATTTTACTAATTCTAAAGCCCCCCAGGAGCTATCACCTTGATGTGGTGGGGGGCTTAGTACCCGATGATCCAAACGACCCTACTGGGGAAGATTGACTTAGGTTAATATTGCTGGTGGGTAAGAGGCGAGGGGAACTAAGTATAGCTCACAACGAGGGAATGGCGTCTGTATCCATATTGGGCGGCCACATATTCGTCAAGTCTTCAACGGTCAACAGGGCGACAAGGAATAGCACAGCTATACTTGTAGGGCTTGAAGAGCGGAAGAAGCAGCCCTCTCTTGGGGGGGGGATACCCAGATGAGCATGTTTGGAGGCTCAGAGGAAGCAGCCCTTCCACCATCCTTGTCCTGCGAAGCGCTCGTAACGCTTCCAGGAGACATTCATCTTAATGAGAAGCTTCATGGAAATCAGCCGGATTGTCATAAAAGGAACCGACCCAAGCAAGATAGTTGGAAGACCTAGAAGACGTTGGGCTGTTGCATTAGGAAGTCGGAACGGGCAATTGCCTAAACCCTGGAGTGATGATGATGACTAATTCTAAAATACTGTAAGACATCATCCTCCCATCTTAATTTTGGTCTTCCAACTTTTCTGACTTGTAATGGTTGTGCCATATATACCTTTTTAACAGTTTTATTATTGTCCATACGTATCAAATGTCCAGTCCAGGCCAATCTGTTAATTTTTATATACTTCACTAAATCTTGTTCCTTATTTAATTCACAATTTCTCCTTCTTCTCCAAATATCGTATTCTTTCAGAGCCGCCAAAAATAGCCCTTATTATTTTATTTATTTATTTTTCAAAAGTAGTCAGAGATTTCTCATCTGACTTTAAACAAAATCAAGTTTCTGATGCATATGTAATTATTATTGGTCTTATAGAACATTTATAAATCACGAACTTAATTTTCTTTATTATTAAGTGTTATCATAGATATTTTCTAAGTTCAAAGAAACATCTGTTTGCAACTATTATGTGATTTTGAATTTCTATATGGTTGTCTTTCTTACAAGTAATTTTTGAGCCCAAATATTTAAATATATCAACAGTTTGGAATTTGTATGAACTTCCTCTCCCCACCAGTTCTAATGTCGTTACTTTTTAAAAATTTCCTTTTTATTCACCCTCATAAATGTCTTGCCCAGTTCAATCTAGATATCTTCATATCAGTATTCTTAAAAAGAGTATAGAGTTCTTGGTTATGTCTCTTTGTACACGTGTTGTTCTCACATATAACGTATCCTCTCCATATCTTTCTCTCAAATAATTGAAGATCATTATCATCATTCTTAGAAATGGTCCTCGTTTCTGATACATTCGTATGAAATGGTATTATAAATAAATACAATATAATTACAAATGGGAACGAGATGCAAAAAAAAATAAATAAATAAATAAATAAATAAATAAATAAATAAATAAATAAATAAATAAATATAGGCTCAATTCTGGAAATGCATATTATTATGCATTCCAAGGATCCTTGTCGTTCCAACTTCTCTCAAAAACGTTAAACTGAAAATTTGTAAAACTATTATTCAGTTATATGGGTGCGAAACTTGGAATCTTACTTTAAGGAAGAGCAAATATTGCGAGTACTAGAGAATAAAGTTCTTAGGAAATTTTTCGAAGATGGACAGAACATCTGTAAGGAAGAACAGGCAATTTGCCTAGTCCGTGAAGTGAAAAAATAGAAGAAGAAGAAGAAGACGAAAAAGAAACATTTTTGGACCAAAGAGAGATGAAAAGACAGAAAAATGGAAAAGACTACATAAAAGTGAGCTACATAATTTTCATAGGAAACTAGATATAATAAAAACAGTAAATCTCATAGACTGCGATAGGCAGGACATGTGGCACGAATGGGTAATGAAAGAGGTGTATGGAAGCTTTTTTTTGTAAAACCAGATGGAAGAGCCCAGTTGGTAGACTGATAATGAGACGGGAGAATAACATTAACTGTGAATTGAGGGTAGAAGATTATACAGGGGATGATTGTAAAACATTACCTCACCATAGGGATGTATGTCGAGCTTATTTCTGAGCTATCTTCAACCTATGGGTTTGATAGTGCCAGTGAGTTAGTTAGGAATGAGATGCACAAAGAAATGACAGACTCAATTCTGGAAATGCGTGCTATTATGCATTACAGAGACTCTTGACGTTCAACTCCTTTCAAAAAACGTTAAAATGAAAATATATAAAACAATTATTCTACCAGTTATATTATATGGATGCGAAACATGGACTCTTACCTTAAGGGAGGAAAGGAGATTACAAGTATTTGAGAATAAAGTTCTTAGGAACATTTTTGGATCAAAGAGAGATGAACAGACAGATGAATGGAGAAAACTACCATGGTCTTTATAGGAAGCCAGATATAATAAAAAGAGTTAAGTCTCGTAGATTGCGATGGGCAGGACACTTGGCACGAATGGGGAATGAAAGGCGTGCATAGAAGCTTCTTGTAGGAAAACCAGAGGGAAAAGCCTAGTTGGTAGACCAAGAATGAGGTGGGAGAATAACATTAACTATGATTTGAGGGAAGTAGATTATACAGGGAATGATTGGAAAACGTTAACTCAGGATAGGGATGAATGGAGTGCTTATGCCCGTGCGGCCGTGAACCTACGGGTTCGATAGTGCCAGTGAGTTAGTTAGTTAGCTAGTTAATTATCACACTCCTCCGTGCACGCAATTTGCTTAAAATGGGGTACAAAATTTTGTTTCATGTATTAATATATGGAAGCTAATGAAATCATATCTAATGACATGAGAAAGTAAAATTCAGGAAGACCCAAACTTGACAATGGAGAATAAGATATAATATGGAATTGGAAATACAAGTCACCTTATATTGTAGCTGAAATTAAGGCCCGAAGATCGGAATGGTGGGACGTGTCAACAGAATATAACTAAGTAATTCACTGGCACTATCGAACCCTTAAGTTCATGGTCACGCGGGCATAAGCTCTCCACACATCCCTATCCTGAGCTACTGTTTTCGGATTATCTCCTTATAATCTGCTTCCCTGAAATCATGGTTAACGTCATTCCCCCACCTCATTCTTGGTCTACCAACTGGACGTTTTCCCTTAATTTTCCTACAAGAAGCTTCCATGTCCATCATTCATTCCCTATTCGTGCCCCGTGTTCTGTCCATTAGTCTACGAGACTTAACAGTTCATATTACATCTGGTTTCCTATAAAGATCATGTAGCTTACTGTTATGTAGTCTTTTCCATTCACCTGTCTGTTCATCTCTCTTCGGTACAAAACGTTTCCTGAGAACTCAAATACTCTTTATCAACACTCCTTGCTTAAAGTAAGAGTCCGGGTTTCACATCCATATAATACAGTGAGATCAGTTTAGTAGTGGAAGGCAGACACGGGGATTTCACTATACATTGCTGACACACTCGCGGCGGGGAACGGACAGCGTAGGATCGCGGTGATACAACCACACACATTTTCATAACTATTTTACAAATGTCGTACTTACCAACTTCATTGAAGCAGGTGTTAGAACTGTTCACCTTTGTTATCCATACATTATTGACACCTCTTTATAAAATGTGTTGTACATATTATGGACTGTTGAACGTGATGGAATTTTTACACCCGGGAATCGTGTTTCAAAACGTCTTCGTACTTGGCTGGCAGACTGAGTTAACAAATGTTGTTCATAAATAGATACTCGTTCAGTAGAAAAATTGTTAGCCATTATACAGTTTACACTCATACACTCGTGATTCACTTTACACTTATGTTTTATAAAATACAAATTTTAAAATTGAAATATCTTATACACATGTCATTCAGTTTACATTATACACACGTCATTCAGTTCACAAGGAAAAGCGATCAAGCACCTTATCTACTCGAGGTACACTATCTGACTGTGGCCGTGAACTCGTAAATTGCTGAGTCAGCGCACATTTCAAGTCACGTGCCTGCACGTGTAAGCCTTCGTTATCGCACAGCACAAACCCTGCGTCTGCCTTCCACTACTAAACTGATCTCACTGGTATAACTGGTAAAATATCAGTTTTATATATTTTCAGTTTAACGTTTTTTAGATAAGTGGGACGACAAGAGCCCCTGTAATGCATAATAGCATGCAATTCCTAAATTGGCTCTATGTTTAATACCTTGTGCATCTCATTCCTATTTGCAGTTATTGTTCCTTGGTATTTGAATTCAGCCACTTCGAGGACTGTTTTCTAAAAATAATCTTGAATTCAAAACCAGAAAGAAGGCGTAATATGGGAGAACAGAAATAAATTGAGATATTTGGATGATGTCGAGGCAGATTTGAGAGCTCTGTGAGTTAGATGATGGAGGAATAAAGCGCAAAGTAGGAGAGAATAATCGATTATTATAAGAGAGGTTAAGGGTAGATTAAAAGGGGCATGAAGTTACAGAAGAAGAAGAAAAAAATATGGGCAGGTTAATCCGCGCACCCATGAATCCCGGCTTCGAAAGTGCCAATGAATTAGTTATAGTTATTAAAGTGGACATACGTACACATTTAATCTTGTCCCTGATGTGGTCTAGTGGTAACTTCGTTGTCCGATCCCCGGTCGGAACTAATTTCCTGAGGGATAGATTTTTCCTTACCTGTCAGACAAAAGTCGGTAAAATTAAGGGCCCAAAGAGTTCTTGAATAACATCCGGGCATCATAATCATAATATCATATTATAGTTGTTTAGTGTTCCGCGCCGTAGCCGAGTGGTTAAGGCAAGAAGCTTGGCGCAGAGCTACGGGACTTGCGCTGGTTGGAGTCCCCATGGGGGAAGACATTTTCTCATGGCATTTCGGCCAGTATGGGACCGGTGCCCACCCAGCATCGTGAGGAATTTGGGTAGTTCCAATAAGTAGCTACAATAGCCCCATGGGCTAGACCTTGTCGTGGTGGAGGGGCTCAGTACCTAATGACCCAGACAACTAAATAGGGAAGTCTGGTTTTTAACTAGCTTGCTATCTAGTAAGAGGAGAAGGGAAGCCAACTAGCTCCAACGCGGGAACCTCAACGGCTTCAGAAGCGGAAGAAAAATATTGTTCTCAACGATGAAGAAGGCGGAAGAGGGAACTTGCAAGACAAGGTGTAGATGGGACTCCGAAACTTCGATTAGCAACCCGTCTAGGAGAAGAAAACTCCGAAATAAATCCCCGATCCACTAGGGGATGAGGTTGTTCGTCTGGGCTGGTAACCCACGATGAAAAAATTTTCCGAACTCATCTCTCTCACAGTGTTCAGCCGGACGGATTTAATGGACGACGACTTAAACAGAGGCAGTGAAAAGATGGACAGAACAACTGTGAGGCGGAACAGGCATTTTGCCTAGTCCGTGAAGTGAAGAAGAAGAAGAAAAAAGAAGACAATACGTAGCGACTTCAGATTGAGAAGACCAGCTATAACGGCTGGGGGACCCGTCATGCTGACCACATGTCACCCCTACACTGGCTAGATGATCGTCTACCTCTGTGATTAACACATGTGGATATGATACCAGCAGCCGGCTGGTAGGCCAAGGACTTTCTAGGCTTGTCGTGCTTGGAGTTAGTTAGTTGTTTGGTATGGATGTAAGAGTCAATTTTCCTTTTCATTATGTCCGTATAGTTCCGCCCCGTAGCCGAGTGGTTAAGGCAAGAAGCTTTGTCGCAAAGTTACGGGGCTTGCGCTGATTCGGGGCTCCATGGGGAAATAACTTTTTTCACGCAATTTCGGCCATAATGGGACGGATGCCCACCTAGCAACGTGAGGAATTTGGGTATCTACAATAAGTAGCTGCTCCAGGTTGAGAAAACCAGATATAAGGCTGGGGTATCCGACTTGCTGTCTACATGTCGCCCCTATACTGGCAGGATGATCGTTTACCTATGACATTAACACATGTAGATATGAGGCCAGCAGCAGGATGGTAGACCAATGGCCTTCTAGGCCTATCGCGTCATGGAGTTAATGTTCGTATTGTCTCTGAGATAGTTCTGACATGGAGCTGATCACTCATCCAGATTGGCTCTCCGTGTCCTTGTGTGATAAAAATGTATGCGTGTTATCAATATTTTATATTCCTCTCCTGACGGACCGTGTCTCTACAGGGTGATTGACAATAGTATTACAGACTTCTAGGGGTTGTAGAGGGGACTTAGTAGATAAAGTTTTGATAAGGAACCCATGTCCTGAAACGTATATTTTGGTGTAGAATAAGTTTGAAGATCGAAACACAATGGGCTGATATCGTGTGTCTTGTGTTTCAGAATAAGTATTACAGACTTCTAGGGGTTGTACTACACCTATCGAGTCGGAGGAAGATCTTTTTACACGAATTCTGGCGGCAGCAGAAATTGTTTAGCACACACCAGGTCATGTAGAGCGTGTGTTTGAAAACATGCGTCGCAGGTACACTTTGTGCAACGAACAACAGGGTAGCCAATGGAACCACACTTGTAATACAAGCTCTGAAAGTCCGTAATACTTATTCTCAAACACAAGACACGCGATATCAGCCCATTGTGTTCCGATCTTCAAACTGATTTTACATCAAAATGGTATGTTTCCGGACAAGGGTTCCTTATTAAAACTTTATCTACTGAGTGTCCTCTACAACCCATAGTAGTCTGTAATACTTATTGTGAATCATCTTGTATAAAACCCGAGTGGCGAGAGTCATGTAAAATACTCGTAACCTAAAAAGGGAATGGTTAAACTGAAAGAAAGAAAGAAAGAAAGAAAGAAAGAAAGAAAGAAAGAAAGAAAGAACTAAAGAACTAAAGAAAGAAAGAAAGAAAGAAAGAAAGAAAAGAAATAAAGAAAGAATTCTTAATTAATTGGATTTGCAGTGTATTAGAATGAAATTGAGTTATCAGTGAAAATGATGATTGCACAGTGAGACAAATGATTGCTTGAAGCTCCAGTGTCTTTTGTTAAAAAAGCGTAGTATTCCTTAGATTCAATTTATTTTCATCTCTTCTGTATGGTGCAGCGGTTTCAAAATGACATTTCCTACACGCTGTTTGCTTATCTGCTTCGTAACCAATGGTGTGTGTACGTCAGTCTCTTTTTTCAACCAAATACATTCTCAGGTGAATGTACTATCTACATCCAGGATGTTAAAAACAAGCCCATGACGTTTCCATCAAAACGAGAAATAAAACACCCGAGCTAATATCAGTGGCGTAATGGCGAAGAGATGCTATGTTACGTACCGGTACACATAAATCCTCCTTCAAAACAAATGTAAAGCAGGCCTACTATATTGCCAAGACTGTGCATGTCTCCTCTACAAGCGAACGTTCAACAGAGTACGTAATTAAATATTTAACGCCATCTGTAATATCCTCAATTAATACAGAGTGAAAATTATTTAAACCGACAAACTCTGGGAGGTTGTAGGGAACACCAAAACAAATGTTTTTCCCTACTGTCATTTTTTCCCTATGAGGATTTTTTAAACCAGTAGAGGACGTATTACGCTCTTCAGTTGTCATGACTGCAACTGCCATTGATGGTAGGAATTATTTTGTCCGCCAGTGTGGTAGTGAATTGTATCTGTTTACCAATGGAGAGATACACCTGGAGTGAGTACACTGATATGTGTGGGCCGGCTGTTGTTGGGGACTGTTTAATTGGGACACATCTCCTACCTAGGCCATTAAATGGCAGACACTATAACAATTTTCTCGCCAGAGCATTGCCAGAATTGCTGGAAGACGTCCCGCTTCCTGCAAGACAACGCATGTGGTTCCAACATGACGGGGCGCCGGCACATTTCAGTCGTCGTGTGCGTCGATTCTTGAACCAACGATTTTCAGAAAAGTTGATTGGCAGAGGTGGTCCTGTACCATGGCCTGTTCGATCCCCAGATATGACCCCTTTGGATTTTTTTGTGGGGGAGAGATGCGCAACCTTGTTTACACAACTCCTGTTGCGTCAGAAAAGGATCTGGTTGCCCGGATAGTAGCAGCAGCAGGAGCAATTGACGATACTCCTGGAGTTTTTGCCTGTGTTAGACAGAACATGATCCGCCGGTGAAACCTTTGTTTACATGTCAATAGAGGCATTTTTGAACCTTTACTTTAATTCAAGTAATTGCGTTGTGTTAATGTGTTGTCTCTTGGTACTAAAAAATGCAAAAGTGTTTGTTGGTTTAATTAAATTGCCGCTAGAGAAATCTTCCTCTACCGGTTTAAATAATCCTCATAGGAAAAAATTACATTAGGGAAAAATATTTGTTTTGGTTCCCCTACAACCTCCCAGAGTTTGTCGGTTTAAATAATTTTCATCCTGTATAAACAAGTCCGTCCAGCAGGAACTGCGTAAACTATGGGATTTTTTTCGTCTAAGTCGAATTTATGGTCCGGTTTTGATGGTTTCAAACTTCAAACTCACTGGCACTATCGAACCCGTAGCTTCATGGCCGCGCAGACATAAGTTCTCCATACATCCCTATCCTGAGCTAATATTTTCCAATGATTCCCTGTATAATCTAATTCCCTCAAATCATAGTTAATGTTATTCTCCCACCTCATTCTTGGTCTACCAACTGAGCATTTACCCTCTGATTTTCCTACAAGAAGATTCCATGCACGTCTTTCATTCCCATTCGTGCCACATGTCCTGCCCATCGCAGTCTACGAGACTTAATTGTTCTTATTGTATCTGGCTTCCTATAAAACCACGTAGTTAAAAAAAATATGATTTGTCAGGGAATCGAACCCATGACCTCATGAACAGTAGTCATAAACGCTGACCACTAGCCCATGAGACTGGTCATTATACTCGTTCATTGAATATATATTTTAACCCTTAAATTGGAGAAACTACACATGTCCTATATGTGGGGGAAACAGTGGCGTCCAGTATCAATTCTGGAGTCTCTTCATTCCTTAAAGCCTAATTCCTTAAGAGGTAGCTGTATGGGGTGAATGTGTCCCCGTGCTTATGTGACGATGTTTTAGGACATTAAGGAGAAACTCAAATTCTTATGCCAAGTGTGAGACTGCAGTGAAAACAAACCATGCATAACCTAGGTTATTATCTACTGTATATTGTTGTATACTTTGACACAAATTTAAATAATTTATACTGATTCATTTTTCCATTGCTTTATTAAAACGTTGAATAAATTAAACCAATGTTTTTTTATGAGACATATCGCCAGCGTAAGGGTTGATTGTGTAGTATACACTTGAATGGTAAATTATTAAAAGGGCATCAGTCACAACTAGCAAATTTTTGGGAAATTAAAGAAAACAGTTTAAACTTGGCTTTAAGGACAATGAAGTATTGTAGCCTACATAATGCTAAGCTATTACCAAATTCCGTTTGATTTTTCAATGAAAGTCAAATATAAATTTTAATTTTGAACTTTTAAATCTGATGCCCATTTAACAGTTTTTAGATAAGTTAAAATATATTAGACTGCATCCCCGAACTGTACAAAGCGAAGGTTCAACAGAGTAGGACTACGAAAATTGCTGCTGCTGAGTGATGGCAATGACTATGCATCGCCCAGGGAGCTGGTGTTGCACCATGACAGCCAAAGTTCCTAGTGGTTATCAGTATAGGGTTTTACTCACTTGGTCAGCTACATTTTTGGGGCGTCGGTATTGTGCCTATATGTTAATGTGAAGTCGGTTATGAGATGAGGTGTTCTACCTCTCCAAAGCAGGGTATTTAAAACTGTGCCGCCAGACAAGCAGAGAGTCCGAAAACCAGCGACACGGAATGAGCCACGCTACTTTGGCTATATCATAGCATTCATCTCATAGATATGTGTCCATCCGTTGGGGGAATATGTATCGGTGAACAGCACGTTGCTGTAGCATGTGTCATACATTGCTAACAATTGAATTATCATTAGTGATAACATCAAACATTTCATTTACTTGCTGTTCAATTGTAGTCGCAATTTAGGGAATTTACCTACGAAATTGAATTCTCAATGTCATCTATAATATCCTGTTTATATCATGAATAACTTGAAGGATAATATATAAAATATAGGCGGAGAGTCAAAACCCCAAAAGGACCAGGATCAGACTTGGGCTGCAACATCAAAGGATGAACGAATGGATGGATGAATAAAATTAAGACATTGAATGTATATAATTAAATGATATACCCTGGGTTCCCTCCATGGTATCTTTACCTTGTCGTGGTGGAGTGGCTTGTGTGCTTAAATGATCCTGAGAGCTATGCCGGCGGTAGCATTGCTGCCGATAGGGTTACCCATGCCGGACTGGTCGAAGGTGATAAGCCAGACGAAATAAGTACCTTGGTCGAAAGAGTGACGATCTTTCACCGTAAAAATACAACCGTCAAGAAATGCGGACATGGGTTCTACTGGGGTAAAATTTTCCGGAGGTCAAATAGTCCCCCATTCGGTTCTCCGGGCGGGGACTACTTCAGGGAACCCATGCCAAAGGCTCAAACACAGGGACATGTTCCTAGGAACATGGAATGTTAGGACTTTATACACTTTAAGGGAGGAAAGGAGATTACGAGTATTTGAGAATAAAGTTCTTAGGAAAATTTTTGGACCAAAGAGAGATGAACAGACAGGTGAATGGAGAAGACTACATAACAATGAACTACACGGTCTTTATAGGAAGCCAGATATAATAAGAACAGTTAAGTCCCGTAGACTGCGATGGGCAGGACATGTTGCGCGTATGGGGAATGAAAGACTTGCATGGAAACTTCTTGTAGGAAAGCCAGAAGGAAAACGCCCAGTTGGTAGACCAAGAATGAGGTGGGAGAACAACATTAACTATGATTTGAGGGAAGTAGATTATACAGGGAATGATTGGAAAGCATTAGCTCAGGATAGGGATATATGGAGAGCTTATGTCCGTGCGGCCATGAACCTACGGGTTCGATAGTGCCAGTGAGTAAGTAAGTATACCCTGGGTTATTTAATAATTTTATTATCATATGATGAAAGGTTTATTTAAAAAAAAACAATCATACATACATATCATACATATCTCTTGTGAATCCGATTTCACGGTGTTATGTTCTGTATTGACATATTTTGGCTCAGAACAACTGCAATACACTACTCTTTCAGAAGTTCTGTGCATGTAGTGGTTCGTCCTGGTATGTTTACATTATGAAATTAATAGGGAAAAGATAATACGGTGCAAATTTTGGTCATAAAAGGGGTGGGAAAAGGTTTTGAAAATACTTACAAAAAGGTGCAAACAAATTGCTGCTGAAACAATTGAATTAAAGATTAAACCAGTTACATGAACTCACTTAAATAATATACATATCATTTTGCACCAAATTGTTCTTCTTTATAGAGTTCATAAGAGGTAATTCATATTATTTAGTTTATTGCAATATTTACTTCGCAGATGGAACACCGAAGAATGATGTCATCAGTTTCGATAAACTACATTTTGAATTCTGAGAGTGCCCACAACTTATCCTTCTTAACATTCGCCATGTTATTGTTGAGAAACCCCAGTTGTAATACTAATAAAAATACGTTGTGGTTCAGACTAGTAAAACACAGCCAACAACAAGTTGGTAGACAGAAAACTGTTAAATTATTGCCAGTACTAACTGAACTTATTTTAAACTGTTACAGCAACACTGTTAAAATTTAAATTTGACTTCACAGCTGCAGATTGGCCATTGTTGCTGGGATATAAATTACTGATGGTTTACATAAATCATATTTTAATATTTATTATTTACTATTGTTGATTTCACACTGCAGATTGGCCATTGTTTCTGGGGTATAAATGACATAAATTATATTTTAATATTTATTTAATATTGTTGACTTCTGATTGATATTTTAGAAATCTGTTCAAGAAGAAAAAAATATACATTTTTCTGTCCTATCTTTTAAAAACGCAGAGAAGGGCGAAGGAAAAGGCGCTGAAGCATAAATGAGGGAAAAGGGTAATATAGTAATCTCACGAAAATGTGCAACAAATTGTGTTGATTTCGCTTCATTTCATCCTCCCAAACACATATATTGAATTATTGGTATGAAAACAGGTATATTTTTGGAAATGTGCCGCACGTCAAAATCCTTTCCCTAACAATTAGACTTAAACTTTATTTGTTTAGCAACAGTTAAGAAAATTGAAGTTATATTGTTTACTATCCACGTTTTGTTTTAACGAATCCCGAAGGAATTGAGATGTTGAGGTAGTTCTTTTAAAATATTTAAAAACATTACAGATGTTCACCGAGGTCATCTAATAGACACCGAAAATTATCATGAACATCGTGTGTGTGTGTGTTTGTGTTAGAGCTTTACATATCGCAAATTTTGTTTTACCACAACCAAACTTTGCATATAATAATCAATTTAAAAAAAAAAGGAAGCTCGAGTTCCTAACCTAGAAAAAATGGACCAAAAATGCTTTAGTGGTCGGCATTTTATATGTTTCACAACGAAAATCAGTATATGCTATTAAAATAAAAGGGGGAAGATATTCTCTAAACATCAGAGAAATCCGACCATTAGAAGTGGGTTTTTATCAGAAACCCAACATTAAAAATATATCTTTGTTTTCACTGCAGTTACGACACTTTTAAATAAGTTGGCATCAGAAATCGAGTTTCTACAATTTTATTAAAAAATATATATATTCAGTAAACCAATAAAATTGAACGATAAATTCGACTTGCTAAGAAATTAGCTTAGTTTATGCTGTTCATGCGTGACGGAAATTTTAGTTTCTTTATTTTATTAGGTGGACTAGTGGTTATGCTCCTTACCTCTGGTCCCGAGGGTCGTTGGATCTTTTTAGGATGGAAGAATCCAAGGAGCAAGTCCTCCGGGAGGGACTTTAAGCCGTGGGTCCCGAGTCTGAATATTTTCAGGTTCGTATATGATCCTTAAGCCTGAATGAAAGGCCTCTAAGCAATATTTACCGAATTCTTCTCGTCCTAGTACTACCGTGGTTTCCTAGACGTCAGTATGAGGTGGAACGCTGACCACGGACCACTCAAATGACATCTATACGAAAACAAGTGTAACTAAATTAGTATGGTTCAAATTCTTCCCTGTAGGGGGAGAGCGCCTAAATCTCTGTTAAGGGAAACACGGGCTTACAAGAAGAAGATAAAGGAAGTAAAGTAAGCTTCCCAGGGAAGTAAGCGTCTGGCCAAAGTTGAGTCATAAATTACTACTACTACTACTACTATCTTTACTATTAGTATTATTATATTAATTTTAAATAGACGACCGTATAAATGAAAACATATTGAAATAATGTAAAACTCCCAGCTGGGACAGAACACGAGTCGCCGAGTACACTTCCTTTAACCCTATAAAAGATAAAAAAAAAAGCATGTACCAAGATATTCCAGTCGACCTCAACAAAGTACAATTTCCACTAAAACATTGAAGGCCTTTAGGAACATTTCCCATCGTCACAATTAAAAATACACTAATTGTTTTCTGACAATCTTCTGTGGAGGGGATTCTATAAACGAGAGGCTAAGTTATGAGCTATGGAAAGAACACAGCGTCTATAGTTACTGTTCCTTGCGACCACATACAAGCTGCTGCTGCTGCTGCTGAGAAAAAAATGTTACCTTGTGAACTGTACAACCATCAATACTTGACACATTCTTTTTTTGGGGCTAAGTATGCATAGGCTTGGATGTATAAAGATAGATGACTCAAAAATGAATCTCAATTATTAAGAAACAAGTTGCTGAAAATACGCTGACTCTTTCACGTTGAACAAAACTTGGTTTTTACGTAAGTACCGTCGTTTGAGGTTACATTAATAGATTTTATTTTGAAATTGTTCAAGGCGGATTTTACGGTGTTTTGTAGGTTCGCGCAACCACCATTAAAAAACGTATTCTTTCCTTACTAAGATTTTAAAATGTTATGTTTTTAATCTGAACGAGCTCTTAGCACTTTATTTTCAACGTAATACGAGCCGTAAAAAATACTCGTTGCAAATCTTAGAGCATGGTGGTTGATTATCTTGTACAACTTGGACAGAATGAATCTTCGTTATTATTTTTTTTTAAGTGCATCCGCCCTCCTACCTTCCTAAAACCTGGCTGTAAACAGCAATTACATTGTAGTGTTCCTGCTAACACGGGATTGTATTACTGCTTTCTCTATGGATCTAAATAATGAATACACTAGTAACTACTCTACAATTTAACCCGTTTTCATTAATATTACTTAATTAAATATTAAATTTTCATTTAATACAAAAATTTTTATAAATTATCTAGAATATTAAAGGTAAACTTTGTAACTTTTTTTAAATTATTTATAACTTCCCTCATTAGAGGATTGCCTCAAGGGCAAAGTGATACAGACAATTAATTTTCGAAATTGATGAAATACATTTTGTAAATAAGCCTACATTAAAAATTTTCAAATTGTAATTGAAGTATACATACTGTAAAGTAGAAATTTTGTAAAGATGGTTTCTTAAAATTGAAATCGATCCTCTAGTAGCAGCGATGGCAATTTCAGAAAGATACACCCTGTCCAAATCTAAGAAATTCCAAAATTTAGCTAACAATCCTGGTATAGTACTTCTTGCCTCGATCATCAATCCTGTGACAGTTATACTTACTGGTATTTATCTGATTCGACTAGCCGCCACTAAAACTGTCACACAATTAATATTTGAGATAACTAATATGTATGAAGGGCTTTAGGGCAGTAAAATATTAAGCCACATTCTGTTAAGACATGCGATATCTCGATATAAAAGCAAATAAATGTATAGGACTCGTTTGTAAGTGCGCCAGTGGTGATTTAAAACATATAGACACACAATACTGCCTAATTAGTATTTATAATTTTTTGAAACATTGAAATTCTTATATCTCAGGAAGAACAATATGTGGCTTATTATGTTATTGCTCTAAGCCCTTCATATACATTAATCGGATTTTGTTTACCTTTCGCATTATACCACCAATTAAATGCATTAGACCTAATTTAGAAAAAAATAACCATGCTATCAAAGCCCTATTGTTGCCGGAACTGCTTTGATAATCCCAGTATTTCAATCCAGATTACTAAACTAACTCCTTTTATTTGTTATGCACCGTTCCATAGCAAATTCGAAACATCTGCGATGCCACCACTATTCACAGCGTACTTTGACATAGGCCTATGTTTTCTAAGGCACCTTCCATATCTCCAATAAAAAACAGTGACCCTGGATGAGGACTCGTAATGCCTAAATCAATGAACATTTTAGGCTTTCTATATTAGGTATGAGGCTACATAAATTCAAATAAAAAATAAAATAAAAATAATTGTAGCTGTATGTGAATAATTACACTGAGCAACAAAAAATAAGTTTTTTTTTGTCTCAGAAAGAAAAATATGTGATTCTGATAGTATTTTTTCTCCTGAATTCAAGTATGATGTCGGTTTTCTGCACCACGCAAGGTTTCCGAGAGACAGGAATTTATAATTTCAAACACTTTAATATTTTCTACATTCGTAACTACACAATATTCGAACATTCGGACTGACTTAGAAAGTAAGAAATGACGATTTTCTGCTATATTTCGCCTGTGGAGCATCCCCCTTGATGGTCCAACAATAATCGGCCAGCATATTAGGATTCCATTTGCCTTGATATCTCTTATCCATAGCTGAAATCATTTGAGTAAGCTCATTTGGTTTTATTTTACAATGGACAAGTGGACGAAAAAACGTTTATTAAAAGATAATTATTTCAATCCATTAATCGAAATTGAAATAAAAAACTGTGGGTGATGGAGAAAATCCGAATACATATTTGAAAACACGTTAAAAAACTGCATTAAGTACAACTCATGAGACAAAAATCATGTTGACCAGTGTTACCTGAGAGAAACGTACATGTTGATTTCCCCTCAAATAAATGTGAAAAATCTTAGAATAAAGTAAGAGTTTGAGCTGAAAGTAACTTAAAATCAGCATATTTTCAATGTAAAATGTGTATTACTCATTACTTAGACAGTGTAGCCAACTTATCACAAAAACACGCTAACAAATAAGTGAACGCTAAACTAATCTAGTTTACTAACTCGATAAAGTTTTAATAATTGTAAAACAGTACCTGATATCTCAGTCGTCCTCAATAGTTTGCAGTGTTCTTTTATAGAAGGCCTTTCGATAACTTACGTATAATAATAATAATAATAATAATAATAATAATAATAATAATAATAATAATAATAATAATAATAATAATAATAATAATAATAATAAAGTAAAGTAAAGTAAAAGTGATCCCACTACAGGCCTCAGGAGGCCCTTGGGGTAGCAGGAGGTTAAGGCTCCCACTTTTTCTAGACAATCGGCACTTTATGTCAGCCGGGTTGTCAGCCCTGCGTGACGGCCGCCTTTACCCCCAGAACAAGCGTCTGGTACTCATTTACGTTAGAGGCTGAGTCGACCCCAAGGCCATAGTGCCGCCAGAGGGTTTGGGTCAGTTTAAAAATCCTGACCCCAACGGGACTTGAACCCTCGACCCTCCGGCTTGTAGCTCAGTGCCTTTAATAATAATAATAATAATAATAATAATAATAATAATAATAATAATAATAATAATAATAATAATAATAATAATAATAATAATAATAACAACTTCATTTTATCTGGCAGAGTTAAGGCCTTAAGGCCTTGTCTGCCACTTCATGTCTGCCAACCAGGTTTTAAAAAATACAAAAAAAAGTAGTCTTACATCTAAATTACAATATACATAAACGATTACATGTTATAAATACAATACAATTAATATTTATAATGTATTTTGATTTACTCTAAATTTAACGAATTAAATATATAATATGTACAAGATATATAAGAAACGAGAAAAAGATTATTAATGACATAGTATAAATTTAAATAAATAGAGAAAAATTAAGTATCATCCTCTGCTTTCATTTTGATACATAAGTTATCGAAAGGCCTCCTATGAAACAACACTGCAAATTATTGAGGACGACTGAGATATCAGGCACTGTTCTACAATTATTAAAACTTTAACACAGTGACCTCAACGGAGTTTCGTAGTGTATTTTAAAAATCTTGATTTACTAATTCGTCCATTTTCTCACCCCAACTTGCCCATCTAACACTAACTTTACCACTTAATGTAGGTGGACTCAATCCCCCTAAATGTGAGAACAAATGTTGGCAATTGGCCCTAGCGGGAACCTGGGTTATCACATCGGCCAACACGGCTAAAAGTCACTTGTTCTCTGATCGAATATTCATTGGTAGCAGAGTGGCATAAATAAATATTTTTAAAGAAAATTCGAGAAATGCTTTAAAATTAAATAAGAAGTTGAGGTAAAACTAATATAAAATTACTATTAATTAAATAAAAATAAAACGTAGTTTTACTTGATTTTCATATTTATCATATAATTCAGTGACAGCTGTTTCAGTACACTGTACCTTCTTCAGACATGTTAACAAATTATGAATTGTGTTCCAACTGATCTAAGCAACAATACAACAATATTTATTTAAATTTTTAAATTTAACAAAGGGGATTCATTCAAATCAAGTTGAGAATTTAACCGTTTTTTACTACTTTTAAACTTATTAATTTCTACAGCCTCCAAAAGATCTAACTTCTTACCCTTATCACAAATATGTAAAATTTCAAAATTTGGATCGAAACAATGATTAAATTGGAATAGGTGGTTAGCATAGTTTGAATTTTCTAAATTTCTATTATATGCTCTCATGTGTTCCTTTATCCGAAATATAAAAGGTCTACCAGTTTGTCCTATATAGACATTGTCAGATGTGCCACACTTCAATTTATATACACCTGATAATTTTTCTTTTTTTGTTTTGGTTTTATTGTTTTTTATTATATTTTAAAACTAATAAAACTCTACAAAATATAAAAAAATATATAATAAAAAACAATAAAACAATAAAACCAAAACAAAAAAAAAAAAAACAAAAATTATCAGGTGTATATAAAATGAAGTGTGGCACATGTGACAATGTCTATATAGGACAAACTGGTAGACCTTTTATATCTCGGATAAAGGAACACATGAGAGCATATAACAGAAATTTAGAAAATTCAAACTATGCTAACCACCTATTCCAATTTAATCATTGTTTCGATCCAAATTTTGAAATTTTACATATTTGTGATAAGGGTAAGAAGTTAGATCTTTTGGAGGCTGTAGAAATTAATAAGTTTAAAAGTAGTAAAAAACTGATAAATTCTCAACTTGATTTGAATGAATCCCCTTTGTTAAATTTAAAAATTTAAATAAATATTGTTGTATTGTTGCTTAGATCAGTTGGAACACAATTCATAATTTGTTAACATGTCTGAAGAAGGTACAGTGTACCGAAACAGCTGTCACTGAATTATATAATAAATATGAAAATCAAATAAAACTACGTTTTATTTTTATTTAATTAATAAATATGGATTTTCATCAAGTAAACACCAACTCAATTGATTATTAAAATTACTATATTCACAATGTCAAATATGTATTAATCATCGCTCAAACAGAATAGTCAATTTATCAGAAACACGCTGAGAAATAAAATGCAATCGTAATAACCCAACTAATCTGGTGTACACTAACTTGCCCATTTTTTTCATCTAACTGTCCATTTTCTCAGCCAAGGGAATAAACTGAATTTATAAATCGCATTCTGCGTCAGAATAAACATGTTGGAAATTGGCTGTAGCAGAAACCTGTGTTATCTTGGCAAACATGACGCTAGCTGTCACTTGTTCTCCGTCGCAACATCCACTGACTAATTAATACCTGGCATAGAATACCCAAAATTATATGTACTTTAGCATATACGAGGGTGAATCAAATATAAACCGGAATTATTTTTTACAATTTTACTAAATTAACAAAAAAAAATACACCACCTCATTTTTCTACATAGTCTCCTGCATTTCCAACACACTTTTGCCATCGAGTTGGCAACTTTTTGATGCCGTCCTTGAAGAATGAGGGATGACGTGTAGTCAGACAGTTCCGCAGGAAGTCCTCTACCGCTGCATTGTCACCAAACCGCCTTCCTCCCAGGTCTTCTTTCAGTGGCCCAGTGGTGTAATGATGAACCCAAGTTTCCTCCTCGTAGCGACTCAGATGCCTCTGAGACACTTCCTGGCGCAAATGTTTTTGTTCCTGGCCGAGGAGCCCAGGAACCCACCTGGCAGACAATTTTCGGAATTTGAGTTCATCACTGATGATGGCTTGAACACTTCCGAAGCTTATTCCAACGTGTGAAGCAATTTCAGAAATTGTTACGCGCCGATCCTCCTCAATAAGGTCCCGTACAGCACGAATGTTGTCTGCAGTGATGCTTGTTCGTTGCCGTCTTTGGTGGGGTTCATTTTCCACTGAATCCCGACCCGCTATTTTTTTGCGCCAATCATACACCTGCGTCTTCGAAAGGGTTGCTTCCCCGAACTGCGCATGGAGCCTTCTCAAAATTTCAGAAGGTTTAGTGTCTTCTTTCGCCAAAAAACTTAATAATAATGCGTTGCGCAACAGACGTGTACCTCTTGCTCGCTTATGGAGTACTGAAGCAAGCGGCCGCTCTTCGGAGTGCGACACATCAAGATCCCTACTCCAGACACACCCACCAACTTCCCCTCCAAACCGCAAGTTCGCTACCAGAGCCTCCAGATACAAATTCCGGTTTATATTTGATCCACCCTCGTAGGTACTTCGCGGTATTTTGCCTCATCCGTTTTATAAATGTTTTCCCGTGATTAAAAAAATTAAAACTAGTGTCCATAGTAACTAAATCACTAGCACTATCGAACCCGAAGGTTCACGGCCGCGCCCACACAATTTCTTCATACATGCCTATCCTGAGCCAAAGGTTTCTAATCATCTTCTGTATAATCTACTTCCGGCCGAACTGCACTTCTACTAACTCTTGAATTTTCAGTTTATGATTGTAAACTATAGCTCTTCTTCTGCATTTACTAACATTTTTTAACATCTTAAACTATTTCAAACAATTTTTATAACATTATTAGACAATTTTCTAGTATTTATTTAAATACTCAAATCACAATATTATGACACCGTCAGACAATATTGTGAAGCTAACTGCTATTTTCTCCACAGAGTAAATTACTTAGTCTATGATTTTTCTATCCTTGTTTTGGATTATCGCTGGTTGGATCGGCGTTAGGGAATGATAAGTAAGTGTACACCCATTTTTAATAAACGTTTTGCAATTTTAATATTATTAATATATTTTTTTTAACATAGATTTGGGGATTTATTGCAAAGATTGGTAATTTAAATTTCATAGTGACATGCTGCCATCTAGCATAAGATTTTTGAACTTTTATTACTAATATCTTCAACATCTATAAAGATAATGAAATCTCTGTTAAACAAGATGGCAAATTATCTTCTTGGGAAAAGATCAACACTGGAGTAAGACAGGGATGTGGACTTTCACCGGTGCTTTTCATTATATACATGAATAAATTAATAAATGAATGGAGGAAAACACAACGAGGATACATACCCATCAATAGGAACCTCAAACTCGATGCTATTCTTTTTGCAGACGATTTAGCTCTTTTGGCACTTTCCGAAAATGATTTGCAACGATCAATTTATAATTTACAAAAAAACAGGTGCCAAATTTAATATGGAAATATCAATTAACAAAACTAAAATTATGGCATTTCATGGGAAGGACCCCATACAAAGTAAAATCTGTCTCCAGAATAAAATTTTAGAGAGATCTAATCAATTTAAATATCTTGGATATTATCTCTCTATCTGGGATGAAAAGGATATCCCTGAAAAAGTTACTAGTTATAATAAAAGTTTAGGAATTATTAATCAAGTTATGAAACCATCCCTTGTACAAAAAAACACCAGATTACGTTTATATAACACTTTGGCTAGACCAGTGTTGACCTATGGTAGTGAAGCATGGACACTAAGAAAACAACATGAAAGCAGAATAACGGCTTGTGAAATGAGATTCATGCGCAGAACAGCGGGTTACACCAGATGGGATCGGAAAAGGAACACCGATATCTTAAAAGAATTGAAGACTACACCAATTTTGGAATATATTAAACAGTACCAACTAAATTGGAAACACCATCTTGAAAGAATGAGTTCAAATCGGATCCCCAAAGCTATTTATAATTATATACCAAGAGGACGAAGATCACTGGGCCGTCCTATGAAACGCTGGAGGAAAAATTTTCTATAGGATCGTAACAGGCCTTGGCCTAATACTTGGAAGGAAGAAGAAGAAGAAGTACGATATCCATAGTAATCGAGGTTGATAATCGATATGTGGTTCGATGGTGGTTATCGCTGGCTCTATAAACTCTGGCGCATGCGCACTGTTGTTCTATAGGACTTTGAAAATATTTCACGTAATTTTAAGTGCAGTTTTCCCCTAAATACTTCAAATCATTGTTAATATTATTCTCCCACCTCATTCTTGATCTACCAACTAGACGTTTTACCTCTGGTTTTCCTACACGAAACTTTCATGCCCCTCTTTCAATCTCCATTCGTGCCACATGCCCTACCTATCGCAGTCTACAAGATTTTACATCAGGTTTCTTATGAATATCACGTAGTTCACTGTTAAATAGTCTTCTCCACTCGTCTGTCTGCCCATCTCTTTTTGGTCTAAAAAGGTTCTTAAGAACTTTATTCTCAAATATTCGTAATCTTTTCTCCTCTCTTAAAGCAAGAATCCATGTTTCGCATCCATATAACTCGGAGAATGACAGTTTTAGGAAAAACAGCACTTTAGGTTACCTGATATATTTTCAGAGTCTAAAAAATACCATCGCTGTCATTAGAGGATCAATTTGAGTTTTAAGAAGTCATCCTTACAAAATTTTTACTTTATAGTATGCATACTTAAATTGCACTTTGAAATTTCTTCATGTATTTACAAAATGTATTTAATCAATTTCGAAAATTAACTGTCTGTATCACTTTGTCCTTGTGGCAACCCTCTAATGAGGAAAGTTATAATAATAAATTATATATACATATGTAAGATTTTCTCCAAAATCAGTACAAATAAAACTGAAGTTTTGGGTGTAATACCTTCAAATATTATCTAATTAGTGGAACTAGAATTGCGCGTGGTTGCGAGTTAGTTATTAAATTTTATTTTCTAACTTTCAAGCATTTCGAATTAAAATCTTCTAACAGGTAGAGTTCCTGTAAGGTCCGGATGGAGTGGGGCATGTTAAAATATCTATGAGAGAAAGAGAGTGAGAAAGAAAGAGAGAAAGAGAGAGAGAAAGAGAGAGAAGGAGAGAGAGAGAAAGAGAGTGAGAAAGAGAGAGAGAGAAAGAGAGAGAGAAAGAGAGAGAGAAAGAGAGAGAGAAAAGAAGAGAAGAGAGAGAGAAGAAAGTGAGAAAGAGAGAGAAAGAACAGAACGAGAGAGGAGAAAGAGAGTGGAGAAAGAGAGAGAGAAAGAGAGAGAGAAGAAGAGAGAGAGAAAGAGAGAGAGAAAGAGAGAGAGAAAGAGAGAGAGAAAGAGAGAGAGAGAAGAGAGAGAGAAAGAGAGAGAGGAAAGAGAGAGAGAGAAAGAGAGAGAGAAAAGAGAGAGAGAAAAGAGAGGAGAAAGAGAGAGAGAAGAGAGAGAGAGAAAAAGAGAGAGAAAGAGAGAGAAAGAGAGTGAGAAAGAGAGAGAGACAGAGAGAGAGAAAGAGAGTGAGAAAGAGAGAGAGAAAGAAAGAGAGAAAGAGAGAGAAAGAGAGTGAGAAAGAGAGGGAGAAAGAGAGTGAGAAAGAGAGTGAGAAAGAGAGAGAGAAAGAGAGAGAGAAAGAGAGAGAGAAAGAGAGAGAGGAAGTGAGAGAGAAAGAGAGAGAAAGGGAGAGAAAGAGAAAGAGAGAAATAAAGAAAGAGAGAGAGTAAGAGAGGGGGGAGGTTAAAAACTAAGCCAAAGAGAGCGAGATATGAAGGTAGATAATCGATAGTTGGAAGAGTTTTAGACTGAAATTATTCTAGAACGTCGATAGTGTCACAACTGGAAAAAGAATTATTTTCCACTGAATCAGTTATGAATAATACATACTGACACATCTGTAACCACATCAAATTCTGTTTTGTCAGAATAAATATAGTCCTTGAAACTGTAGCCTATCTGCATTCTGCCCGCCGGAATGACTACTAAAATAAACATGAGTGTTTCCTGTATTAGAACTGATAAAATTACCGGACTTAGATATTATTTAGTCCCGCACCGTAGCCGAGCGGTTTAAGGCAGTGCGATCCAACTGGTGGCCCTCTCGTCTACTTCTCGGGCCGCCACTATGGCCAGCAGTAACTTGTTTCAAATAAAAAACACAGTCTAAAATATATTCATCATCATCTTCATGGTAGGCCGTCGGCCTGTTCCGCTCTCAGAATTCATCTTCCCATCATCTTCTAGGACGTCCCACATATCTTTAGCCTTAAGGTTGGTACAACAGTGCTTGATTTGTTAGCCTAGAAGAGTCCATTCTTAAAATATGTTCATGTCAATTTTATTGAAAATAAAAATTACATAAAATAAAACAATTCTAAATTACATTTAACCAGGGACACGCCATAGCATAGTTCGTTTAAGGCAACACGCTACAGGCCAGAAGCTCGAGGGTTTGAGTCCCGGTGGGGTCAAGTATTTTAAAATTATCCAAACCTTCTGGTGGCACCCCATGGCCCTGGGGTCAACTCAGTCTCTAACGGAAATGAGTATCATACGCTTTTTCAGGGGGTAAAGGCGGCTATTACGTAGGGCTGACAACTCGGCTGACACCAAGTGCCGATTGTATAGAAAAGTGGGAACATTAACTAATTATTTCCTAAATATTTGAATTCAGCTATTTCTTAAAATTTTCACTCCTTTGTCATTAACTGCCCATTTCTATTATATAATGTATTTCTATGTGTGAACACATTATTAGTTGTATTGATGTTTACTTCCAGCCCCGATTGTGTGTATATATATATATCCCACTGAAACCCCATCATATCACTTTTAGAACAGAGTGTATTTTCAGTGTAATTTAGATTCTAGGAAGCGAGAATTACAAAACCAGAGAAATATTCCCAGTTGGAAAAGTGGTGTTATAATTATTGTGGAAAATGGTTTTTTATGCTTCCTGATTTGAAACAAACAAATTCAGAAAATCCTTTTCTGTGACAGAGATTTTGTCTCCTCGATTCTTTTACCATTCATATCTCCTCCAAAACCAGCTCACTGGAATCATCCAGGACTTGAACAAAACACCAGCTATCGCATAAATAACATTATGTACAATGGTTTATGTACGAGAGAGTAAAGTGACATTCTTTTCACAAAGCACGTGAACTTTCAGAACGAGTTTTAAAGCCCAACTTTAAATGAATCTTCATATCCAAGATGTAGAGCAGAGTGTAACAGGACAAACTTTTACACTGTCTTCACTTTTACGTTGCTGTAAACAATAACAAAGCCATCGTCTGATTGGTCAGTTAAATAAGTTAATCATCTTCGCATTAATCCAAATATAGGCGAATGGAGAAGACTACATAACAGTGAGCTACTGCATGTTCTTTATAGGTAACTAGATATAAGAAGAACATGTAGAAGATTTCTGGGCTGTTGGCCGTGGTCTTGAGGATTGTAGTTCCCCGTCGTTTCGTCAGAGACTGCGTCCGGCATTCTCAGGGTTGTCTTGAGAATCTCAAGACTGCGTCTGGCATCCTCATGGGTTGTAATGACAACTCTTGAGGATGTCAAACGCAGTCTCTGGCGAAACGTCGGGGAACTACAAGCCTCAAAACCACGACCATCAGCCCGGAAATCTTCTACAAGATCATCATACTAACTCCGGTCGTGAAAGCCTAAGTCAATGTATAAGAAGAAGAGTTAAGTCTCGTAGACCGTGATGATGATGATGATATGTGGCACGAACAGGGAATGCAATAGGGACATGAAAATTCATTGTAGGAAAACCTGAGGGAAAGCGCCCAATATTTGGTCAAGAACGAGGTGGGAGAATAACTTTAACCATTATTTCAGGAAGTAGATCAAACTGAAAATATATTCCGATTGAGGGTCTTTCCACTTTTCAGCGGTTGCCCTTTTACCAGCCGGCTGCTGGCCCTTCACATCCACATGTGTCAATCACAGAGGTAGATGATCAACAGCCAGTGTAGGGGTGACATGTGGTTAGCATGTTGAGTCCCCCAGTCGTTATAGCTGGTCCCTCAACCTGGAGCCGCTACTTATTGTAGCTACCCAATTGCCTCACGATGCTGGGTGGGCACCGGTCCCATACTGGCCGAAATACCATGATAAAATTTCTTCTCCCATGGAGACTAGAACCAGCGCAAGTCCCGTAGCTCTGCGTCAAGGCTTCCTACCTTAACCGCTCGGCCACGGCGCGGGACACTGAAAATATATAAGACTGTTATTCTCCTCGTTCTGTTATTTGAATGCGGATCATGGGCTCTTATTTTAAGGAAGGAGAAAAGATTAAGAGTATTTGAGAATAAAGTTCTTAGGAAATTTTTAAGACCAAAGAGAGGTGAACAGACAGTTGAATGGAGAAGACATCCTTATAGTGAACTACGAGATCTTCATATGAAACCAGATGTAATAATAACAGTTAAGTCTCATATACTGCGACGGACAGGACATGTGGCACGAACGGCGAATGGAAGAGGGGCATGGAAACAGCCTGAAGTAAAGCACCTAGTTGTTAGGCTAAGAATGAGGTGGGAAAATAACATTAATCATCGTTTGAGCGAAGTAGATTATACAGGAGATAAATGGAAAACATTAGCTCAGGATAGGGATGCATTGAAAGCTTATGTCCGCGCGGCCATGAACCTACGGGTTCGATAGTGACAGAGAGTTAGTTAATTATGTGTGCATAAAAGGGACAACTTGGCGGCTTTTAGTTTCCGTAAAACCGTAAAAGTAGCTATGGGAGATGCAAAGTGGATATTGATTTATATATTACGATAGGTTTCTTCACATTTTAAACGATCATTTCTATACATAGTAAAGTATTGAGTAAATTGAATCTATTAACATATGCCCAAGTGTCTGCATACTCAGTCTGAGCGCGCCTATCTTTGTGTACAGTTTTTGATCCCTTACTTGCATATATAAACTGCATTGTCTGATCAATGGGGTACAATTAAATTTAAGTCACATAGTAATTTCTACTACAGGATACGCATTTTAAAAGACACAGTACTGACTTACTTACTTACTCACTGGCACTATCGAACCCGAAGGTTCATGGCCGCGCGGACATAAGCTCTCCATACATCCCTATCCTGAGCTAATGCTTTCCAATCATTCCCTGTATAATCTACTTCCCTCAAATCATAGTTAATGTTGTTCTCCCACCTCATTCTTGGTCTACCAACTGGGCGTTTTCCCTCTGGCTTTCCTACAAGAAGCTTCCATGCACGTCTTTCATTCCCCATACGCGCAACATGTCCTGCCCATCGCAGTTTACGAGACTTAACTGTTCTTATTATATCTGGCTTCATATAAAGACCATGTAGTTCATTGTTATGTAGTCTTCTCCATTCACCTGTCTGTTCATCTCTCTTTGGTCCAAAAATTTTCCTAAGTACTTTATTCTCAAATACTTGTAATCTCCTTTCCTCCCTTAAAGTAAGAGTCCATGTTTCGCACCCATATAATATAACTGGTAGAATAATAGTTTTATATATTTTCAGCTTAACGTTTTTTGAAAGGAGTTGGGACATCAAAAGTCTCTGCAATGCATAATAGCATGCATTTCCAGAATTGAGCCTATGTTTAATTTCTTTTTGCATCTCATTCCTATTTGTGATTATTGTTCCTAGGTATTTGAATTCAGCCACTTCCTCAAAATTTCCCTCATTTGTCATTAGCTGTCCATTTCCATTATATACTGAATTTTTACGTGTGACCATATATTTAGTTTTACTGATATTTACTTCCAGTCCTAATTTCTTAGTGTTACTCAATAGTGTGTGCGTGTTGGCCTTTAGTATCTCCTCACTATCGGCCAGTAGTACAACATCATCAGCATAAACTAACAGCTTATTAATACAATTGAGTTGTAAGCCTTCCTCATTCTCTAAAGATTTAATGGCAGGCTCTAGTACAAAATTAAATAGTAGAGGAGATAGTGAATCTCCTTGCTTCAACTCATTCTGGAACTGGTTTGAATTTTTTCTTATCTGTAGCCAGTGCAGCAATTGTTTGTGTGAGCTCACTAGCGCTGTGAGAGTAGACCTACGTAACCCCCGCTCTTGTCTTAATATCTTTGTTTAAACAAAAAGAGGACAATGTAGCTCTTTGACGATGAGTTTTGATTCACCGTGTCTCGATATGATTGATATGGGTCTGCTACGTGACGTTTGGATACAGACAAAATATACAGATATATTATTATCTGAGATTCTCTCATTGATGTCTGGCTGGGCATTTGAGCCAGTTTCGTTCTATTAATTAAATATTTCTGTAGATTCGCTAACAAGAGTGTCGGAGTATGAAAACAGGAACAGTACTCAGTAGGTAGTCGTAGAACGTGATAGGAAAATAACATTAACCGTGATTTGAGAGAGATTAATTATACAGGGGATGAATGGAAAATGTTATCTTCTCTTCTTCTTCTTCTTCCTTCCAAGTATTAGGCCAAGGCCTGTACGATCCTATAGAAAATTTTCCCTCCCCGGGACAGACAATTTCCAGGCTCGTAAAATAAACTTAAACTTGAATAAAGAGGTCTCTAATCAAAATTTACCGATCTTCTTCACCCTAGTAGTACCTTAGTTGCATACTAGATGTCTCATTGGGTCGACCGCATACCATTCATGACATCTGCAGGGAAGTGAGCGTAACTAAATTTAACTTGTTCTAGTAAGATGAGATGAAAAGAGTAGGAATAGATGCCGAAGTAAGCATGCTAATAGAAAGGTACTTTCAATAATAATATGAATCCCACGAAAGCCTGTCGCTATAAAGAAGGTTCAGCGGTAAACTGAATCTGCAATAATTGTAAATGGGGCCTCTCTTAACAAAGGAGAGGATAAGACCCAATATTGAGCTGTTATGCCATTGTAAAAGTGTATGCCTACAGCTGCTCCCATTATTTGAATTTTTAATGCTCTTCACATATTAATACATAATCTAACGTATAAGACTTGAAAGCATAATAATCGTCCCTTCGATTGGTTGCTGGCCAAAGGAAGGCAAGACCAGTGATGGGGCTGCCATCTTATAGCCTCTGGTCAGGCTTTTCTGGAGAAGAAAAGAAAATAAAGGAAAGAAGAAATGGAAGAAAGGAAAGACTCCCTAGCCCTCGGATGCCCTAATAGCATTGGGGTCGAAAAAAACAAGAGTTAACCAAGAGAGGTTAGATAGTAAAGTTAAAACAGAAGTAAGTGGAAGAAATGTTTTGCTCAGCTTGGGCACCTTGTGGTCGCCATCCACATATCCCCTAGATGAGGACCCCTGAGGGTAAAATGTTATCTTAACATAGGCATCTAAAAAAAATCCTCATCAGTAGGGCTCGGAAGTTAAGGAATTATAAAATGTCTATTAAAAACCTTTAAAAATACCTAAAGGTATCCTTAAAAATACCTAAAATTGAAAAAAGGCAATACTAATTAAATGATAGTTTTAGTTTCAACAGCATTTTAATGAATATAATAAAAAAAAATGTTTAAAAAGTATAAAGTTCGAGTAAAATACAACATACACAGCGAAAAGAAAACTGACTACTGAAAATAATTCTTCTTTTATACCTCATTTCTTATATTGACAGGCTGATATCCCTGTCAGTAGGCTGGTTAAAAATAACGGAATATTTTGTGAGAGTATCTCTCAGAACAAAAGTGTTTGCAATGAAAAGTTTTTGAAATAAGTTTGAAATGAGACTAGACTCTGAGGATTCTTGAAATTTACAAATGGTATAAATGTAGTCAAAAGAAGATAACATTGCAAACAAAAAGTCGTTAAGATCTAAAAAAAATAGTAAGCAAAAAAAAAATTGAAAAAGGACAAATAAGACAAATAAAACCCATAATTTTCTGGCCTACAATGACCCAAAACTTATATATATTAAAGTCTTCAGTCATAAAATAAAAATAGTATATTACGATACAAGTGAGGTAAGCACTTGTTACCGGTACCGATCGAGAAAAAGTTTGAAAAAAAAAAGAGGCGCTTGCGCCGAGTTTTTTCAATTTTCGAGATCTGTTACGTGCTTACCTCATGTGTATTGCATACTATTTTTTGGTCGATGTGACTAATTTTTATAAAATATAGTAATAAATGAATTAAAATATTGGTTGGATGTAAATGACTTCTATGAGAAAGAAACATTTGGTGATCGTTGCTATGTAGCTTTTCATTTGTTTTATTATAAGCAAGGGTTGTTGGATGTGGAGATATTTTTACATGTAGTCCTGTGATTAGAATCTGTTTGATAATTTTATTATGGAAGGAGTCATGGTAGATGTTACAGACATTGAAGAAGCCTGGAGAGTGGGATGTTCTGCATTAATTCCGGAAAAGTCTAAAGAAAGGTACGAGTTAGTTTACAAAACATTCAAGAAATGTTTTATTTTACTTACCGAACGTGTGCTTTTTGAGTTCGTATTAGCATTGCGATTTCTTTTGTTTGCATAGCAACCAGGTTAGATGTGGGAACGTTGACTTACTTCCAGTAACAACAATATTGGTAAGTATAAGAAATTAGTCACATCGACCAAAACATATTTTTTCAACTTTTGAGTCCTAATAATCATACATCGAACTTTTCAAGCGCAGGATGACCTGACTACTGAAATGATGTAAACAACTCTTAAATGGACGAAGGACGGGAGCAATAAGAAAACAACGTCAAGACGGGATCAGATATAGTTAAGTTCTGCAAAAATTGTACAATACAGCAACCAATTACAATTGTACAATAAAGTAACTAAAACACTATGCAGTATTGTCTATGCTAGAAAACACAGAAAAAAAAACACAAACAAAACAATGCAACTTTATAATTCCAACAATACCTGTAATACGTGTATCAGAACTGAAATGAATAGCACTCCCTGAACGTATTACACAGTTGCATAGTAATAGCAAAAACAGAAGACGAAATACAAAGAATGCTATATAAACTAAAAGAAATATAAAAAAATACAACATGGAAATATCATCAGAAAAATAAAAAACAATGGCTTTCAAGGGCGCTCATCCAGTTCGGACAAAGATAATATTAGAAAATAAACCAATAGGACAAGTGGTAAGATATAACTTCCTGGGTTGTGAAATGTCATACAAAGCGGAAACAGATATAAATAAACTAATTAAGTTTAATTATATAACAGGAACACTAAAACCGAACTTTGAAAAATAAAGCCAGGAAAGACTCTATAATGAAATTATACAAGACAATGACAGTTCCTATTATTACTTATGGATCTGAAACATGGACAGTGATAACACAACAATCTGCCAGAATATAAACTGCTGAAATGAAATTTCTCAGACCAATAGCAGGATATCAAAGAACTGACAAAAAACATAACACAGAAATAAGACAACAACTAAAAGTAGAGGAATTAAACACAACAATAGTGAAGTACAAAACCTACTGGAAAAAACACTTGGCAAGGATGACTGAGAATAGAATACCGAAAGCAGCATACAGCTATTCACCACGAGGAAGAAGAAGTTTGGGAAGACCAATGGAAAGATGGAAACAGCATCAATTTTGAGCCGGAAGAGGCTCCTTACAAAATTTTTACCGTGACGACGAAGAAGTATACTATCGGACGATATTGCGCAGGACCCCACCTCTCTCAATACTCCGCGTAGTACCTAACATGTATCGTTTGTTTTGGTGTAGAATCCGCAAGGTCTGCTTATCAGCGTAACTTCCCAGTAGATTAGTAGTTCTTTACATTTGTTTCTACCAATTTTTAAAGGGTTGTACTGTAAATTTGAGTTCTACACAAATCTATGTTCTTGTAACTTTTTTACCTTTAATTGTTACATAGGCCAACCAACCCTTTTCACTTTTATTATCGAAAATACATATCTATGAATCTGAAAATGTCATTAACTCAAAACCTGCCAAGTAGTGTCTCTCTTTTCATAAGCATATACATAAATTGTATCTCTTCATGGGGAAGGGTGATCCCTTACGGGAATTACTTAATCAAGCTGATTTAGATACGCTTATCGTGGACCCTAATGTGGATATTTGGTACATTAGATTATTTTTTCTCCCCCTGTAAAATTTCAAAATCGTCTAAAAAATAACAATTAATCCTTAAATTGGCGAAATACTGATTTCTCGTTCCAGTTAGGCCTATATAAATGTGTCATACCGCAATGAAAACAAAATTATGTGTAACGTAAAGTTAATATTACTGTATATTGTGAACTAGCTAATAACAGGGGGGCGCTGCTACGCCTAAATAAATAAAATATTTTTATGATTATTTGAATAAGTAAAAGTAAATTAATTATACAATTATATCGTAATCACTTTTAGATACCCCGTGCTGATTACCCGGAGTTTCCTGTGAATCTACTTATCCCAATCTTCTTAGATCAATGAGCTGAAAGACAAAAACGGTTATTGTGAGTTACCCGTACATATGCTGTCGTGAACGTTTTTTGTAGAATGGTTTCAGATATTCAATTCTGCGTACATTTATTTAGTGTATTTGTTATGGTTTAGGCAGAGTAAGCTATTTAAAGCATTACAAAAGCGACTTTTTTAGTTCACCGATTCACTTTGTCTCTTTATTTTTAGCTCCGGTCCAATAATACGTTCTGTAATATGTTATATACCTACGTTAATTGTCCCAGGAAAATTCTCTAAAGATGATAAATACTCCATTCAAATCGGTCAAGTGGTTATTGAGTCCCTAAAGGGCAGACAGCCTCACAGATACATATTAACTTATTATATATAAAACGTATTAATTCAGCCAAATATAAGTAATTTCTATGATTTTCTTTTATATTACTTTATTAAAATATTGAATAAAATATCTTACAGGATATATTGCCAATTTAAGGGGTATTATACTCCAAAAAAAATTAATTTTGTGTGAATGTATCAGGAAATTGAAATCAATACACCTAGAAGCTTTCGGCCGTACAGGCCACATGGCCTAAAACGAATTTGTTCATGATGATGATGATGAAAAATTAATTTTAAACAATCCCTGAAAGTCACAACATTTTAGAAATTGGCGGTTAAAATCGTTATAATGATTTATAATTATATCTACTTAGGTTGTAACTTTAGTAGTGGCAACTATTTATTATTACTAGTATACAAGTGACAGACCTGTGGAACTTCTACAATCCTTAATGCAGTACCCAGCGTTGTCTACAACTCATTGCCAGCGATGTGGAAGTCATATTATCCCTATAGGAGTTCCTGTTCTGTTGATATTTTTGACTGATCGCCTTAATGACAACAGAATCTCGTGAACAGTCTGGAATCGAATATCACGAAGTGGTTTCTTCATCTTGGGGACCAAATCATAATCAAAGGGGCTTAAGTCCCGTGAATGTGGTAGATGGAAAAGCACTTCCCACTCCCAGCGGTGGTACAGATCAGCTACAGGGTTTGCTTTGTGCGTCCGAGTAGTCCTGTATGGTAATGCTGTCTCCCCATATGCTTCCACAAGACCTTCATAACATGCCGTGCTGTATGGCCATAGCACATTGAATTTTTAACCAAGATCGCTGTTCCTGCTTTGTAACATGCGAAACACAACCGCTTAGAGCGGCAACTCAAAGGAGACTAATTTTCTCTCTCTAAAGCACATGCGCTTTGAGACGTACAAACAAGTCAATTTACTGTAAGATAGGTCAGACATATATTAACACGTGACAGAAGTTACAACAATTAACTCCATCGGGTTTCGCTTCTACAGCCGTGTTGCCACTACTTTTGTTACAGCCCACATACAATTGTTATAAGTAAAATATATGATAAATAAGTTGTGAACTTACCGTTTTGTTACCGAGGTTCCTGACTCTACAACTAAGGTAGGCCGATTTGCCCACGAGTGCAGTCACGTTTCTCGGTGTCATGGTGTCGAAGTAAGGTTCGTTCCTGCCGATGGAAGGTGGGTTGGGTGGCGGTGGTGGTGATCCGGCAGGTTGTAGCGAGTTGAACCCTGCCCCTGTACCCTGACCATAGCCGCCACTGACGTAAGACGAACCTGAAACACACAATAATTATACAACTGAGCTGACGTCATTCTAATGTTTCACAGTGTAAGGTTTCAATATTCAGGCCACAATTCCCTTTCCACTATATTGGCATTGATTGATTGGATGTTTTGCAATACACTTTAAGAGGGAAGTTGAAATGGTAAAACTCGTTAGTGAGACTAAAGATTTAGTCCAGAAAAAATATTTGTTGAGAGACGCTATAAACCGATAAAAATGCATTGTGTCAAAACCTATACAGATTGATAATGATTATGATGACTGATCCCTGATCATCCCATTGTGGTGGCATGGTTGCATCCTTAGTGTGAAGTTTCTTAACGAGACGAGTTTTACTACTCTTATTTCCCTACATATGTCATGAATGGTATTTTGTTAGCATATATACCCAATTTAATTATCTTGGATACAATGTGTCATATAGAAAAAATGAAGACATTGCAGATAAAATAAATACATTAAATGTGTGGTACTAAAAGAAGTCTCAAAGGAACTAGAAAGGAGATACTTTTAAAATTTTATAAAACAATGGTGTCCCAACACTCCTATATGGATCGGAATACTAGGTCGTAACCAAAAACCAGGAACGAAGAATATAAACTTGAGAAATGAAGTTTCTGAGGAGTGTGCATAACAGATCAAAAAACGAAATGAAAGTATACGAAGTGAACTAAATATATTCAAACCATTTGATAGAATTGCACAATACAGAGATGAATAGATGGACCACATCAATAGAATATATAATAATAGAATTCCGAAAGAGATTATTCATTACAAACCACTAGAACGAAGAAATGTAGGAGGATCCAGTAAAAGGTGGACAGACCAGTTCTAACATGAGATCGGAACAGATCCTAAGATATAATCCTTGATGCAGATGATGTCCTGCCCAATGATACATCTAGCAGGCAACTAAGATATTACTAAGATGAAGGATGTCGGTAAATTTTGCTTTTCAGGCTTAAGCATCTTTTACGAAACTGAAAATCTTCAGACTCGGGACCCACGGCTTAAAGTCCTTCCCGGAGTACTTGTTCCATGGATTTTTTCATCCTTAAAAATCTATAAATCCCAGCCGGGTTTGAACCCGCGATCCTCGGGGCCAAAGGCAAAGAACATGGCCACTATTCCATCGCGGCCCACCAAGAAAACTCTATACATAGGAATTAATTAACAGAACAATAATACACATAACGGCCAAACTTTACAACAAATTCGTGAATTTATCAAGAATTTGGAAATCATTCGTCATATCACTTATTGAAATAAAATTAGGAAGACAAGCTTTCAAATGATTTGTCAGTATCTGTCCTGGTCTAGTGACAAGGTACAGGAAAGCTTTGTCCCTTATGAAAGCAATGAACCAATGTCCGTGAAACAAACAGTTGAGCACACACCAGTTTCTAGGTGTCTCTAGGGATAGTTGAGAAGTATTTGGACGCAGCTAGAGAAACTTTTCACATTACAGCTAGATATAAATGTGTTGTTGATGCTGGCAAGGAGCAGGATGGTATTGATTTGGTCCTGCTATATGATGAACAACCCGCTAGGTGGCAGGGCAGGCGCTAGTCTACATACTATCAATATATCGCTAACCTCATATTTACACCGTTATCTTCAACTAGTGTCCAGAATTAAACTGTCCATTCTAACAACAACACACAAAATAAGGAATTCAGTGCAAGGACATGATAATTTGTTTTTTATATTTTTTTTTCCAAAAGAAGAAATTCATATTTAAAGCTCACAATACTTTATTTAGCGAATTATGAAGGAATGAGGAAGCTACTGAGGTTGTTCACATGATAGACTTTTGAATTATATATATATATATATATATATATGACATGAAAAGAAAAATAAATGCCTGAACCGGGATTTGATCCCAGGATCTCTAACTTGATACGTTAGTGCGCTACCTCCTGCGCTATCCAGGCATACTATAACAAACATTTATTTTTCATTTGTACCAAGATTTAACTATAAAATCCAAATATATATATATCCATCCATAGTAATTCTGCCCGAAGGCAGGTCCTTCACTGCAATTATAGCATTTTCATGCTATGCTTGCAGCTTTACAAGGGAATTGTGTAGGTGTGGTAGCTTCCTGTTGCTTTCCACACCGGTGAAGGATGATCGTGATGATGATGATGATGATAAGGATGATTATGATGATGGCCATATGATTTCGGGGACCGTTTGGGCCTTAAAGTTTTCCTGACATTTGTCTTACAGGTGAGGAAAAACCCCGATAAAAACCTTACCCAGAAAAACTGCCCCGACCGGGGATCGAACCCGGGTCCGCTGCGTGAAAAGGCAGCACGCTACCTCGAGACCACAGCGGTGGAATATATATATATATATATATATACACACACACACACACACACACACATATATCTTAATATATAAAAATTTCGTGTCGCGTTGTTTGTCCGCGATGGAATCCTAAACTATTGAACCGATTTTAATAAAATTTTGCACACTGTGTGCAGTTTTATCCAACTTGAGACTTAGGGTAGTTTATAACTAAATTTATAGTCGCATTATTTTTGTATTGGAAATTATTTGTTTATTATTTAACAAAGAGTTATAATTATCTGTGAGTTCCATACGATTCTAACAGATGACCGTGTAATTATCTGTGAGTTCAATATGATTCTAACAGATGGCGGTGTAAGGTAATTGGTTTATTATTTAACAAAGGGAGATCCAGATGGCTGTGCTTTTTGTTGCAACCGCGAATTTCAATTGAATTTCAAATATTGATTATTTCATAATTTAAGTGTGTTCAGTGTTTATTTTATTTTCGATATTATTAATTTCGTGTGTAAGTATTAGTTTTAAGTAATCTGGCTGAAAGGCAGCAACTTAATTAAAATATTTAACGTATACCTTAGCCACAGCAACGCATGGCCGGGACTTCTAGTATATATATATAGAAAGATGTACATGGAAGCTTCTTGTAGGAATGCCGGAGGGAAAACGCCCGGTTGGTAGACCAAGAATGAGGTGGGAGAACAATATTGACTATGATTTGAGGGAAGTAGATTATACAGGGAATGATGGGAAAGCATAAGCTCAGGATAGGGATGTATGGAGAGCTTATGTCCGCGCGGCCATGAACCTACGGGTTCGATAGTGCCAGTGAGTAAGTAAGTATATAATAATCAAAGGTGTAAAACAAGGCTGTCCCTCTTCTATTTAGTTTTATATATGAATTTATATATGAATTAAATCATACATTTATGGCAAGACCAATTACAATCACACTTACAGACTGATGGCCGACCCCTCAACACATCAATGTATGCAGATGATCATTAATATTGGCTTACTTCTGAAGATCACCTACAGAGAGCAGTACATACATTGTCATATATAACCCAAGATTATAATTTACAAATTTTGTAAGACAAAAACTATTGCATTTCAAGGGAAAATACCGATACGAACGAAAATTGTTATTAATAACAATATAATAGAACATGTTAATAACTTTACTTTTCTTGGCTGCAACCTTTTCTACGACACATGTTAAGACATAGACAGAAAATTGATCAAATTTAAAAAACTTATAGGAACAATAAAAAAAACACTCTTCTCGGAAAAGTACGCCCAGATACAATTATACAATTTTATAAAACAATGGCTCTTCCAACTCTACATTATGGTTCTGAAACCTGGACTCTTGCTACAGGTAAATTAAATAGGATAATAGCTGCAGAAATGAAGTTATTGAGACCTTTAGTGGGTTATACGCTTTATGACCACATGCGTAATGAAGATATCCACAAAGCTCTCAACACACCAGCAATAACTGAAACCATTCAGATATACCAAAATAATTGGCATCAACACCTCCTTAGAATGCCAAACAATAGATTACCTCTGCAGCTATTCACCTACAGACCCACCGGACGAAGAGATCCAGGAAGACCTAAGAAAAGATGGAGAGATCATGAAGCGGAACAGGCCAAAGGCCTAATCCATGACTGCAATTGATGATATATATATATATATATATATATGTTATATTGCAGATTTTCGCGGATATAAGTATGAATAAGAAAACTGTATTTGTTTATTATATAAGACCTAAACCTGTGACTCGAACTTATCATTCCTTGATAATGGCATGTGGGATCATGCCGAAACGTCGGAGTCAGTGGCCAGGGGCCGAACTTGAATCCAAGATGCGGAAAACCCAAGAAAACTTTCTTATTCATATATATATATATATATATATATATGTGTGTGTGTGTGTGTGTCTTTGTTAACGCTCTATAAAAAGGAATTTTTGTTTTATAAAAAAACTTGGCATAGGCTATAGCAATAAATTAAAAAAAAATAAGGTTGAGTTCGTTAAGCAGCAAAATCGGACCATTAGGCGTAGGACATCGCCTGAACGAAAATTTAAAATGGTTCTAGGGATCAGAATTTTCCTTGTTTCGCAATGAAACTCAGTTTATGTTACTTTAATAAAATGAATCTAATCGAAATTCAACCATAAGTGGGGGGAGGGTTCCTGAAACCCGAATTTAAAATTCGCTCTAACAACAGTCATATTTGATTCATCGCAACAATGTAATTAACCCTTAAGTGTATCCTATAAGATGCATTTTTTACACGCTTTATATTAGCTTGACGTCTATCTATCTATCTATCTATCTATCTATCTATCTATCTATCTATCTATCTATCTATCTATCTATCTATCTATCTATCTATCTATCTATCTATCTATCTATCTATGTAACTGAATCTTTCAACGCGATTTTCACCCGCTTAAAATAATTGGATCGACTTGAAATTTTGTATACTTGTAAAGGACCCGTGACAATACAATAATTTCATATTTATTTATTTCGGAATTTATCCATAATACAGTGGTTTTCCGTTACCCTCAAGAAATTCGAGAAATTCGTCTACTCCAATTGTAGCGGTTCTAAACATCAGTAAGTCCCAGTTCACTCATACTTCCACTAATTTTTTAATTTCGGGTTTCAGGTAAACCCACTACGTTGAGGTTTGGAGAATACTTTCCTAGTTTTATTTCAATAGTTTATACTGGGTCTCGTTCCGAAAAATCGAAAACTGCGATGGCTAGACCGATTTTTAAATTTTCGTTTCAGATTAACTGCTGCTCCTAATCACAATATTTTGGTGGATAACCAATTCTACCTTACTTTTTTTAGTAATTGCTATATGCTCAGATTGGTTCATAAAAATAAAATTGCGCCTGTTGGCGCGTACATACACAAATGCATTTGTCATTATCATTTTCTTTGTCTACTAGATAGGATCGGTGAAGATCTGTAAAAAAAAAACAATCTCAATAGAATCATTCCTACAGAATTCGCTAGAAATTAAGTATTTTATTGAGTAAGGTTTACAGAATTGGTCATCTTATGCAAATCAGACGAAGCGTAATGAACCATTGAACTGGACGTGGACACATTTACGATTAAAATATCCAGTCAAACATAAAATGTAGTTTTTACACGCTTTATATTAGCTTGACCTGTATCTATCTATCTATCAATCTATGTAACGGAATATTTTAACGCGATTTTCACCCACTTAAAATCATTGGATCGACTTGAAACTTTGTATACTTGTAAAGGACCCGTGACAATATAATAATTTCATTTTTATTTCTAAAATCTGGACAGAATCATCAGAAAATCAAAAAAAGTGTCTTTGTATCTATGTAACGGAATCTTTGAACACGATTTTCACCCACTTAGAAACATTGGATCGACTTGAAACTTTGTATACTTGTAAAGGACCCGTGACAATACAATAATTTCATATTTTGTTTCTAAAATCCTGGCCAGAATCATCAGAAAATTAAAAAAATGAAAACTGGTATAATAGGTTGCGGACTTGTCGACTTTTTAGTCAATCGTTGTAAGAGCTCAGTTGGTAGAGCAGTGAACTGTAGTGGTATATAATTTCAGTAATCCATAGGTCGCTGGTTCAAATCCGGCTGGGAGGATTTTTTAGAAGAGTATTACTTTTAGCTCATACTACAATAGTATCGAATTTAAAGATATTTACATTTTTATCTTATTCTGTAAAATATTAAAACTAAAAAATAAAATAAATAATAGTTTTAAAAAACTAAAACAACACGCTTTATTAGAAAACCGAACTAAAAAATGAAAAATAATTTTAATTTCCAACACGCTTGGGATGAAATTAAAGTGGTCAACAAAAAAATCATCTCCAACACATATAGAATAAAACTAGAGTTATCAACAAAAAGAAAATAATTTTACCATCAAAAGCGTGGGGTGCTTTTTATGATTTTTACATTTTCTTCTTAGAGACTTTACTTTTACCAATATCTGTTTATTATCAAATATATTAATTGATATAGAGCACCCCACGCTTTTGATGGTAAAATGATTTTCTTTTTGTTGATAACTCTAGTTTTATTCTATATGTGTTGGAGATGATTTTTTTGTTGACCACTTTAATTTCATCCCAACCGTGTTGGAAATTAAAATTATTTTTCATTTTTTAGTTCGGTTTTCTAATAAAGCGTGTTGTTTTAGTTTTTTATTAAACTACTATTTATTTAAGTATTTATTTATGTTGTTCCCTGGGAGAAGATGATGTAGTTAAGTGTTGTAAAGTGTCGCCAAACGTAATGGAAAAATTTTGCACAAATATTTTACACCATAACTAAATATTTAACTACAAATCAAGTATGGTTTTTAATTTTTCTATTTTAATTACATTTGACATAAATTTCCATTATGATTGATAAATAAAACTGAGTCTTAAGAATGATTTACGCAAGGAGATCGAAACGTCGACAAGCTTTCGAAAAATCAGAATTTTGACTGGGATAACGAATTCATTATATATATATATTATAATTTGATAATTATTATCAATTTAACTAAATCCAATTTTTGTTAAAAATGTACTTGGTCACTTTTACCACAAAGCTGAATATATTTAAAACTGGAGAATATAAGCAAGAAACTGAAGAAGAGAAAAGATAAATGATGTAAAAACAAAAATTTCGAAGATAACGAATATAGAGTCAGTACTTTATTTAACGATGGTTTTAGCAGCTATCCAATCTTCTCGTGATAAACTTGGGTAACGCAAAGAGGATTACAGACTTCTGAAAAAAGTCATTTGACGAATGTAACTCAGGAGGCTCTTTACTGGGAGGAAAGGGAAAAATATTATTAACATTAATAACCTAGAAGTCACTAGAAACCAACCAACCAAATCTTTATCAGCTAACGTCATTAGTAGAGTTAGGATTTTTATGTACACAAAGGTAGGATTGCAATATAGTATAATGAGAAGTTATACTTATGATTATATTATAATGATTTTTTATTTCACATACAAACAGTTGAATGGTATTATCATAAGTAATGCCACGAGTGATTTCCAAATTATCGATAAATTCACGCCTCACGAAGTGAGGAGTGAATTTATCTAGATAATTTGGAAATCAAGAGTGGCATTTGTTAGGACTATTTAACGAATAAAATTAAGCTCTTTACTCACAAATAATTATTGAAATATAGTTATTTTAAAATATTTATATATTTAATGTAAACGGCGATGTTTGAAAACAAATAAGAAACGATTAGTACGCTTCATTTGCTTCTTTTGTTCGTCACTGCAACCAGATCATATTATTTTATTGCCAGAGGAAGGCAATATAGTAAGAATGCATTCTAGTGGAGAAAAAATGAAACACAAAAATGTATATTAATTCATTTCTGATGTCCTATGATGTAAATATGACGATTATATTTTTCTGAAAAAAAAAATACATTTAAGAAAGTGCAAACAGTGGTTTCTTTTTTTTGATGGTATAATCAATTGCTACAAATGTTTTTATATTAACTCCCGCATGCGGTATGTGTTGACATTCATGCGCTATATATACAATCTGGTAGCCGTATTTCTTAGAGAGCCAGTCACTGCAAAATAATCCTATGACCTATTCAGAATGTTAAAAAGGAGGTGCTTTCTTTATTATGATAAACTTTAGTTGGTAAATTCTAGGCGAAATACGACTGTGATTGGTTGTAAATAGAAAATCATTGTAACGTGATTGGTCATTAACTCCCATTTGGGGCATGAGTTAAATAGTCAGAAATAAGACTTTAACTTGGTTTCACATACACACAGTTGAATAATATATACTATCTTTATTACATAACCTAGCCCTGGTCATTAGTATCGGAATTGAAATATGGCGAGTTTCTCTTCCAGTTATATTATGTGGAAGCGAAACATGGACTTTTACTTTAAGGGAGGAAAAAGATTACGTGACTTGAAAATACATTTTTACAAGGGAACTGTCAACCTACATTAAAATATCTTACAGATAAGCGTTGTATTGTACCAAGACCCTGTCCAAAAATATCTGCCGTTTTTACCTGCAAGGCATTAAAATCCAGGATCAAATCTCTTAATTAAACTATAGAGAAATAATACAACTCCTGAACTGATAGATTGGATAACCCTTACTACCTGTCGTCCTCACCTAGTCCCACCTCATTCCATTCCGATCTTACTCATGCAGGGAGTCCATCTGCTTGGGTTGTCATTGCTGGATTCCAGCTTCGATTTCTGTGACTTGCAGTTAAAAATTACTGATACTTTTTTTGGACACTACCTTGGTACATCACAACGCTTCTCTGGGAGAAAATTTCAGCATGTATTTGTTGGCAGTTCCCTTGTCAGCATGTATTTGTTGGCAGTTCCCTTGTCAGCATGTATTTGTTGGCAGTTCCCTTGTCAGCATGTATTTGTTGGCAGTTCCCTTGTCAGCATGTATTTGTTGGCAGTTCCCTTGTCAGCATGTATTTGTTGGCAGTTCCCTTGTCAGCATGTATTTGTTGGCAGTTCCCTTGTCAGCATGTATTTGTTGGCAGTTCCCTTGTTAGTAATTTTTTGGACCAAAGAGACGAAGGGACAGGCGAATGCAGAAGACTACATAACAGTGAGCTATATGGTCTTTATGGGAAACCAGATCTAATAATATCAGCTAAGTCTCATAGACTACGGCACGAATGGGGATAAAAGAGTGACATCGATTTTTTCTTGTAGAAAAACAAGAGGGGAACCTTACAGTAGGTAGATCAAGAATGAAGTAAAAAAATCACCCGTGATTTGAGATATACAGAAGGATACTGAAAAAATCACAGAATATGGATGTATGAAGAGCTTACGTCAGTGCGGATAAGAATCTCTGGGTTGGATAGGGCCAATGAGTTAGAGTGAAGTCCTGTAAGGGATGCCACAAAAGGGTGGATTTAATTAAGTGCACGAGTGTTGTGGTTGGAACAAGAATGAAGTGAAAAAAGAAACACCACATATGATTTGAGGGAAGTAAATTATAAAGGGAAAATAGTTTAGGATAGGGATGAATGGAGAACTTATGTCAGTGCGGGTAAGAATCTCTGGGTTCGATAGGGCTAGAGAGTTAGTTGGAATGAAGTCCTGTAAGGGATGCCATAAAAGGGTGGATTTAATTAAGTGTGCGTATGTTGTGGGTTGAAAACGGTAAAATGGAGTTTGTGTCGCTGCAACCATGTTAATATCCCATGAGAAATCTTATCCAATCATCTGCTAACCGCTAAGTCCTAAGGGAGGGGAAGGAAGAATCGTCCGATTCGTAAAAAAATCCAATCTGAATATATAAAAAATCGCTACAAACTGTTACAGGGTTGTCAATTGAGGAAGTGACTAGAAAAGGAGAACATAAACTACAATTATGTTTTGAGATAAAGAAGTATTTATTTGACCAGCCTCATGGGCTAGTGGTCAGCGTTTCTGACTACTGTTCATGAGGACCCAGATTCGATATCCGATCAGACAATATGAACTTTTCCTTTAAGGGAATTATTCCTGTGGTTACCCATGGTCTGGAATTTAGGTTAAGTTTAGGTTAAGAACTCTCCTGGAGCTACATTATCATTTACCAGTAAGGGCCAGTTTCACCAAGAGAGGCAACTGTATTACGCCCAGTTTAAGCTATGCATTATACATGGAGAAAACTGACGTAATATAGTTACCTCTCTTGGTGAAACTGGCCCTAAGGGGCGGATTCCTAAGACATGTCATATTTTTACCAAAGCCTATATTCTAAGCTTCAAGTAAGTAAAAAAAAATATATATAGCCATATTATTAAGATAAGTGGTTTTTATTGGGTCTTAAAAGTCATATTTCTCACTTTTTCAGATCTTTGGTCATACTTCTGCTTATTTCTATGATAAAGTCATATTTTCGTCATATTTTGGATTTTTTAATAGCCTAGTCATCAGGCGATTGTAAATAACCAACATTGTATCTGTATAAAAATCGTCAGTTTCACAGTTCACTTGTTTCGAAGGTTTCTGATAACAGGTAGCAAACGTTTGTACTGGACAATAGAAGAAGATTTCCTTTTTCTTATGATACAATTGAAAATATATATGAATGAACCATCAATATAGTATGGGTAAAAAATTCATTCAATTATAAGGTCATATTTTTGTTTTTTAGCTCATATTTAAACTTTTTTAGGTCATAAAAGCATGCATATTTTCCATTTTTTAGGTCACAGAAATCCGCTCCTTCTTTATCACCCATCATATCATCGGGGTAACGTAACTCCGCATTCAGATGACCCAACCCAAGAAATTGATTACAATTCCGCCAATGCCAGGGGAGAAAGTCAGAAATGTCATTAAAGTCAAAGTGACATTAGGCAAAAAAACCCCTCTTTTCTACTTCGAATTAAGTTATTCATTGGTTGAAGCAATTACTCGTTCTCTAAGTCTTTGTTAATTACTTTAATTCAACTGCATTACACATTTATTCTTTAATATCATAATATAATATTAATTACGAATTAATACATCTATTAGTCAATTCATTGCATTATTATTGTTCCGATTGAGGGTCTTTCCACTTTTCAGCGGTTGCCCTTTTACCAGCCGGCTGCTGGCCCTTCACATCCACATGTGTCAATCACAGAGGTAGATGATCAACAGCCAGTGTAGGGGTGACATGTGGTTAGCATGTCGAGTCCCCCAACCGTTATAGCTGGTTCCTCAACCTGGAGTCGCTACTTATTGTAGCTACCCAATTGCCTCACGATGCTGGGTGGGCACCGGTCCCATACTGGCCGAAATACCATGAGAAAATGTCTTCCCTCATGGAGACTCGAACCAGCGCAAGTCCCGTAGCTCTGCGCCAAGGCTTCCTACCTTAACCGCTCGGCTACGGCGCGGGACGGATTATTATTGTTAAATATTAATTATATTATAAGATATAAGTTAAAAATTAAAATGTATCTCTTGGCAGGTGCCGTCGTCCTCAACTTTGTTAAAAAGGTGTATATAAAATTAACTGGAGCGCTTTCGGAAGTTAACTTCCATCATCAGCATGAGCTTCTGCTACCCGTTGTTGTTGTTTACGATGTTGTATACTCCAACTGTTTGTAGCAACTGCTACAAAAGTTGGAGTATACATCATTATTGTGAATACATAGTCTTTATATATAGACTTTTATTGTTTCAATAGATTATTTTAATTATTTAAGCAAAGTCGTTTGAAATAGACGTTAGACATTCAAAGTCTGTTGAGATAGAGTTTAGACATGATATAGTTCAGAGCAAAGTTTTGCTTAAGCTAACTGTAAACATCCCTACTTTTAGTTCATTGGAATGTTAGTTGGTACAGTTAGGTTGACTTGAGGTCATTTTTGAGTATATAACACTTGAGAAGTGAGGGTCTCGTGTCTGTCTGTGTGTGTAAACGGCTGAAGGGTAAGTCACCGACCATTTTTCTTAATATGTAGTCAGTCCATTTCTTTGATATTTTGAATCAAGTACAATTAACTGATTAAAATATATATACAGTCAATATGCCCATTTCACCAATAAATATTTAAAATGGTCAACTAGTTTCTACAGCCAAGCTGTCATTCTCAAGACCAGATATCAGTCAATATCTGGTCTTGAGAATGACAGCTTGGCTGTAGAATCTAGTTGACCATTTTAAATATTTATTGGTGAAATGGGCATATTGACTGTATATATATTTTAATATTGTATCACCAAGAAGATCAATTGTGTACTAAATACAATTAACTGGTTTGATATTAAATTTTAAAAATGGGATATAACATTTTTAATCATGTAGATTAGGTTAGATTTATAAATTCCACAACTCCCTCTTCTCTCAAACCCCAGGAAGTACTGTAGTTTTTAATATAGGCTTAGATTAGATTTAGGGCTAGAATACTAAAGGTTTCTAATTATTTATACTTTAGAAATAAAATAGTTTAAACTAAGACTCCATTTGTTTATTTCAAAACATGTATACTGTACATCCTTATACTAACGCTCGGCTAGATAAACGCTACCAGATTTTCCAAGTCCCGAAGGTCCTTTAAGCCTAAGAAATCCAGTTGGGTCCATAACAATCATCGTAAACAACAACAACAATGAGTATCAGAAGCTCAACCTGCTGGTGATGGAAGTTAACTTCCGAAAGTGCTCCAGTTAATTTTATATACACCATTTTAACAAAGTTGAGGACGACGGCACCTGCCAACAGGTACATTTTAATTTTTAACTTTTATCTCATGACTATTCACCTCAACGGAATTTGATATGAATTTTATTAGTATTGGTTAATTAAATTACTTTCAAATGTAGCTATTGGACAATCCTGATTCTTTCAACTGTATTGATTTTGTCTATAACTAAAATATCTATTACTCAATCATTTTATTGTTTAAACTTTAGCCATAATTCATTAAGGGGGATTTACATTAATTAATTTAGATCGCGTTTTCATTAGTTCTACTGATTCAAATAAGAAGAAAGGAAGGAAAACAGTAAGAAGAGTTGATGTAGAAAGAGATGGAAAAAATCTTAGATCATGTCTCTGAATTCATTTACCTCGGTCACATAATATGTGATATAAGAAACTGCACATTGCCAACGTTACAGAAATACAATGCAATAAATGGAGCCATAAAACGAAATTTTGGTAAACAAATGTCAACCGCAACAAAACTGAGATTACACAATGCAACAACAAAATCAGGACTGAAATATAGCAGCGAGAATTGGATAATAAAATCAAATCAAAATTGCAAGCGGCACAGATGATATTTTTACGCCACTCCTAAGTATGACAAAAATGGACAAACAAAGAAACACAGATATGCGCGATAAATTAAAAGTTCAAAATGTAACGAACTAACTCACTGGCATTATTGAACTCGTACGTTCATGGCCGAGCGGACATAAGCTCTCCATACATCCTTATCCTGAGGTAATGTTTTCCAATCATCCCTTGTATAATCTCCGATTGATTGAGGGTCTTTCCACTTTTCAGCGGTTGCCCTTTTACCAGCCGGCTGCTGGCCCTTCACATCCACATGTGTCAATCACAGAGGTAGATGATCAACAGCCAGTGTAGGGGTGACATGTGGTTAGCATGTCGAGTCCCCCAGCCGTTATAGCTGGTTCCTCAACCTGGAGCCGCTACTTATTGTAGCTACCCAATTGCCTCACGATGCTGGGTGGGCACCGGTCCCATACTGGCCGAAATACCATGAGAAAATTTCTTCCCCCATGGAGACTCGAACCAGCGCAAGTCCCGTAGCTCTGCGCCAAGGCTTCCTACCTTAACCGCTCGGCTACTGCGCGGTTGTATAATCTACTTCCCTCAAATCATAGTTAATGTTATTCTCCCACCTCATTCTTGGTCTACCAACTGGGCGTCTTCCCGCTGGTTTTCCTACAAGAAGCGTCCATGCACGTCTTTCATTCCCCATTCGTGCAACATGTCCTGCCCATCGCAGTCTACGAGACTTAACTGTTCTTATTATATCTGGCTTCCTATAAATACCATGTAGTTAATTGATATATAAGTCTTCTCCATTCACCTGTCTTTTCATCTCTCTTTGGTCCAGAAAAATCCTAAGAATTTTATTTTCAAATACTCGAAATCTCCTTTCATCCCTTAAAGTAAGAGTCCATGTTTTACATCCATATAATATAACTGGTAGAATAATATATTTTCAGTTTAAATTTTTTTGAAAGGAGTTGGGACGTCAAGAGTCTCTATAATGCATAATAGCACGCATTTCCATAATTGAGCATATGTTTAAATTCTTTGTGCATCTCATTTCCCAGTCATGTCAGGGACTGTCAATCGCTATCATTATTTAAATCCAAATTAACTGATGCCTTAAGTTCGACACAATGAAAACATTAACTGCATAACAACTATATAGAGCATTTTGCAAATAATCATCTAGGAAGCTACTTACTTTATTTTATATAATTTTAATTTCATTATATTCTATGTTTTTGTTAGTATTAGCTAGTATTATATCACATCATCATTGTATTTTGTTTAGTGTCTATTTTAATAATATCTTAAAATTGTAATATGTATGTAATTTTTGGTCCCGCGCCGTAGCCGAGCGGTTAAGGTAGGAAGCCTTGGCGCAGAGCTACGGGACTTGCGCTGGTTCGAGTCTCCATGGGGGAAGAAATTTTCTCATGGTATTTCGGCCAGTATGGGACCGGTGCCCACCCAGCATCGTGAGACAATTGGGTAGCTACAATAAGTAGCGGCTCCAGGTTGAGGAACCAGCTATAACGGCTGGGGGGCTCGACATGCTAACCACATGTCACCCCTACACTGGCTGTTGATCATCTACCTCTGTGATTGACACATGTGGATGTGAAGGGCCAGCAGCCGGCTGGTAAAAGGGCAACCACTGAAAAGTGGAAAGACCCTCAATCGGAAAATGTAATTTTTGTATAATTCTATCATTCGCTGATTGTGTGGAAAAGAAGGCCTTATGGCCTTAACTCTGCCAGCTAAAATGAATTATTATTATTATTATTATTATTATTATTATTATTATTATTATTATTATTATTATTCTGTGTGTGATTATTGTTCCTAGGTATTTTAATTTAGCCACTTCCTCAAAATTTCCCTCATTTGTCATTAGTTGTCTATTTCCATTTTATAATGTATTTTTACTTGTGACCATATATTTAGTTTTATTGCTATTTTCTTCTAGTCCTAATTTCTTAGCGTTACTCAATAGTGTGTACGTATTGGCCTTTAGTATCTCCTCGCTATCGCCTAATAGTACTACATCATCATCATAAACTAACAGTTTATTGATATCATTGATATAATTGTACAAATAATTAGTTAAGACACTGCAAATATATGAGAATTCAAATACAAGATAATTATTACTTCCACCATTTACTATTCGCAAATGATCAGTTGGTTATTTCTCAAGATCCAGATGATGCATCTTTCATGTTAAGGAAATTAGAGATAGAATACAAAAAAATAGGGATTACAGATAAATTATAATAAAACAGAATATCTTTAATTAGATACAACAGATGAGCTGAAATGTAATTCAGGAAGAATACATAATGTTAAAAGTTTTAAATATTTAGGATCTGTTTTAGATAAAATGAGAATTCAACTACAGAAATTGAAAGAAGAATAACTGATGGAAGAAAAATCATTGGTATGTTGAACTCAGTGCTTTGGAATAGAAATATGATATACAGAACGAAGAAAACTATATTTCAAGTTCTGTTACAAAGCATTTTATTATATTGGTCCGAAACCTGGACAGTAAGTAGATAACAAGCCAATAAGCTGTTAGCAGTAGATTTTTGGAGGCGATCGACAAGAATTTCAAGGAGGGATGAGGTCAGAAACAGCACAAAAAGGGAAATTATGCAAGTTGAAAAAACATATTGGAAAAAATAGTAGAAAAACGTTTGAAATGGTATGGACACCTCATAAGAATGGAAGAAGAGTGAATACCAAAGAAGATCCTTAATTGGAAAGCTAGTGGAAGAAGTGGAAGAGGCAGACATAGAGTACGTTGGCTGGATGGAATGAGGAGAAGTATGGAAGCTAGAGATCTGAAGGAAGAAGATGCTCTAGACAGGAACCTCTGGCGACAAATCACTTTGGGTTGAAGGAGAAACACTGGGTTGTGGAATATTCCTAATTAAAAAAAATATATTAATATTATTGAGTTGTAGGCCTCTAAGGATTTGATGGCATGCTCAAGTACAAAATAAAATATTACTCATTCAAAGTATCTCTGCAGGCGGATGAATCAGGAAGCTCTGTTTGTTGGTACACGTGACGTCATATAAGGCAGTGTACACTGTCAGCGTCCCACGTTCCATTCCCCTTTGCACTCGTAGATAGCAGTGTCACGTGTTCTATTCCTGCATAAACACGATTGCAGTGCCCTCCGTCAACAACTGCGCTTACTCCTTAAACGGGTAATAGTAGAGGAGAAACATCTCCTTGCTTCATTCTGGATTTCAAAAGTATGCGAAAAAAGTTTAAAATATAGTTAAAGAAATTCAGAATTATCGTAAGTAATGCCACGAGTGATTTCCAAATTATCGATAAATTCACGACTCACGAAGAGAGGAGTGAATTTATCTAGAGAATTTGGAAATCAAGAGTGGCATTTGTTAGGACTATTTAACGAATAAAATTAAGCTGTATACTCACAAATCATTATTTAACTTGTTATTTTAAACTATTTATATGTTTAATGTAAACGGCGATGTTTAAAAACAAATGAGAAACGATTGGTACGCTTCATTTGCTTCTTTTGTTCGATCACTGCAACCAGATCATAACATTATTTATTGCCAAAAGATCGCAATGATGTAAGAATGCACCCTAGTGGAGAAATTTGTAACAAACGTTATGTGTATTAATTAATTTCTGATGTCCTATGAAGTAAATATGTCAATTATATTTTTCTGCGTCATTTCCTGGAAAATAATTCGTTTAAGAAAGTGCAAACAGTGTTTTTTTGTGGTAAAATCAATTGTTACAAATGTTTTTATATCATCTATCGTATGCGCTACGTGTTGACATTCATGCACTACATATACAATCTGGTAGCCGTATTTATTATAGAGTCAGTCATTGCAAAATAATGCTATGACCTATTCAGAATGTTAAAAAGGAGGCGATTTCTTTATTATGATAAACTTTAGTAGGTAAATTTTAGGCGAAACAGGACGTGATTGGTTATAAATAAAAAATCATTGAAATGTGATTGGTCATTGACTCCCATTTGGGGCATGAGTTAAATAGTCAAAGCAATTGGTTACAACATGTCCAAAGAATGGGCCCATCTCGCTTTCCTAAATTAGCTTTGCAGTAAAAAGGACTTCGAGATAGACGTATACTAAAATTAAGATGGGCTGACCAACCACATCTTGAGATCTCATTGGAACAGGCTCATTTAACAAATGAATAAGTGTTACACATAAATTCCGTAGAGGCAATTTATTTTATATTGTTTTATTTAATTTATTTGTAACACATATTATACAGAAATATTTTTATGCACTCCTTCTCTATATGAACTTTAATTATGCCAAACATCACACTCCTCCGTGCGCGCAATCTGCTTAAAAAGGGGTGCAACGTTTTTTTTCGCGTATTAATATATAGATTACTTACTTACTTACTTACTCACTGGCACTATCGAACCCGAAGGTTCATGGCCGCGCGGACATAAGCTCTCCATACATCCCTATCCTGAGCTAATGCTTTCCAATTATTAATATATAGATTGCAATTTTAAAAGATTTTCAAGCTAAGAATTAATTCTTAATTTCTGTATCGAATATATGAGTACTGAAAAATCTTCTAAATATATTATGTAGATGCTGTTTTAATATACTGATGGGTTTGGTTTGATATTATGTGACATGGTTGCTGTATAAAATAGTAAACATAACAAAGAAATTAGGTTAATGTGGACCCTTCACGAGGCGGTTAAAGTCCACTTTACACGAATACGTATATTTTGTCACTGAGGATGCTCTCTGTAAAAACCATGCACTTAATTATTTTTATTTAATATCCTTGTAATTTTACTAAACCCAAAGACCGTCGCTGTCTGCAGATGAATGACGTATGAATGTTATAACCAACAATAATTTTTGAAAACATTAAATATATGTCAACGCTTTTTAATTAGATCAGCCGTAAATACTTTCAGATCAATTTGAGTCTGTCTGTATAAATTAATAGAGTAAATTAACTTAAAAATAGTCTAAAAGCTAAGATGACTCTGGGGTCCACTTTACCTGAATATAGGTTAAAGTCGACCCTTCTTATAATATAAAAAACGTTTATAAATTATGAAGATGTTTACATATTTGAATAAAATAACAACGCTATTTGATAGTTATAACGCTAATTATAATCACTGTAATTAAACAAGATTCAAATCCTTTAATTAAAAGAACAAAAATAACTTCAAAATAGGGGTCCATATTACCCGAGGTTCCTCCAATAATAATAACAATAATAATAATAATAATAATAATAATAATAATAATAATAATAATAATAATAATGAGTATTAGATATTCAATAGTAGATTACACTGAACAACAAAAAAGAAACTTTTTTTTGTCTCAAAAAGAAAAATATGTGATTGTGATAGTATATTTTTTCTCCTGAATTAAAATATGATATCGGTTTTTCTCCATCACGCAAGATTTCCGAGAGACAGGAATTTATAATTTCAAAGACTTTAATATTTTCTACATTCGTAATTACACAACATTCGAACATTCGGACTCACCTAGAAAGTAATAAATGACGATTTTCTGCTATACTTCTCCTGTGGAACATCCCTCTTGATGGTCCAACAATAATCGGCCAGCATATTAGGATGCCATTTGTCTTGATATCTCTTTACCATAGCTGAAATCTGCTGATGAAAGTGTTCCCCGTGCTCATCGCTCACTGGACAAATGGACGAAAAAAGTTCATTAAAAAATAATTATTTAAATGCATTAATTGAAATTGATATAAAAAATAACTGTGGGTGACGGAGGAATTCCGAATACATATTTGAAAACACGTTAAAAAAAACTGCATTAAGTACAACTATTGGTACTCATGAGACAAAAATCATGTTGACCAGTGTTATATAAGATATAAACAGTTAAATTGGTATGGGCACGTACGGCGAATACAAGAAGAAAGGTTATCCAGCAAAACATTTGAATGGTGTCCACCTGGATGAAGAAGGATAGGAAGACCTCGAAACTTGTGGATGCAAGAAATAAGAACAGGAATGAGAACAAGAGGACTGGAGGGCATGGAGTGGGTGGATAGAAACGAGCGGAGAAGAAAAATAAAACTTTAGGCACAGAAAGATGTGTAAACATTAAAAATCTGTACATACATAAAATAAATAAATAAATAAATAATAATAATAATAATAATAATAATAATCATCATCATCTTCATTCATGGATTAGGTCTGTTGACCCGTTCCGACTTCAGCCCATCTCTTTCTAGGTCTGCCCACATCTCGGGTGCCTTTAGGTTTGTATTTTGTTATTTGTTTTGGATATCTATCTTCATTCATTCTGTCTATATGTTGCTTCCATTTTTGTCTATATGTATCCATTTTATCAGTTATTGCAAATATTTCAAGTTCCTGTCTTATTTCTGTGTTCTTCATTCTGTCTTCCTTAGTGCACCCTTTAACAGATCTCAAAAATTTCATTTCTGCCGCCGTTATCCTACTTAGGTCTTGTTTTTTATGTATCCAGGCTTCTGAACCATAGAGCAGTACCGGTACTGCCAACATTTTATAAAATTTCAGTTGGGTCTCCCTTGTTGTTTTGTTATTTAGTGTTCGTTTTATCGTACCACATATTCCCTGGAATTTTGCTATTTTATTATTTATATCATTATCATAATTAAATTAAATGTCACATCCTAGGTAATTGAGATGGTTCACCTGTTCTATGATTTTGTTTCGTATTACTATTTTCGATCTGATTTGATTTTTCCCTTGGAATGCCATTACCTTAGTTTTTTCTGTGGATATTTTGAGATTAAATTGTTCACATATATTATGTAGTTTAAAAATATTCCTCTGAAGTTCGTCTTCTGTATTTGCTATTATTACCTGGTCATCAGCGTATAATAATGCTTTCAAGTAGTGTGTTTTATCTAATTTTATTCCTTTTATTTGTTTCTTCGTTCCATTTTTTCATTATATCATATATATATATATATATATATATATATATATATATATATAATAATAATAATAATAATAATAATAATAATAATAATACTAATAATAAGGGCAGTATATACTTAGATACACCCTGTTCATATGCAAATACAGTTATTAGAATTAAAATGTATATTTTATTCAGACGAATAATCGAGTTCTCTTTGATTGCAAACATAACTATTCACACGCTAGTAATGTTATTGAATTTGTACACTCATTGTTTTAATATCCCATCAACTGAATTTAATTTACATACAAAATAACAAATTACATCAATAGTTTATTCCAGTAATCAAATCATCTGCTTCAACTGTATTGTTAATCGACAAAAATTAATCAATTTGTTTGTAACAAAATGATTTCGAGGTGTATTATCTTGATATCAGATTTTATCTGCAGCCATGTTGTGCATATCATTACCATCATATGACTTCACACATACCGGATGATAGCAGACTTTTTTTATTTTGTACCACAGCTTTTAGAGTTTATCCTTGACCTCCCAAACAACAGCACTGTATTCCTACGCACTTTATTCTCAACTAGCTAATAAAGGGTGTGCGGTCCTGCGCCTAAATAAATGTATCAATACTAATAAAATTCATATCAAATTCCTTTGAGGTGAATAGTCATAAGATAAAAATTAAAATGTACCTGATGGCAGGTACCGTCGTCCTCAAATTTGTTAAAATGATGTATATAGAATATTAACTGTAGGCCTTGCGGAAGTTAACTTCCATCATCAGCAGGACGAGTATGCGCTACTAGTAGTCTTAATTGCAATGGAAATTTCATGTACAAACAACATTTTATATGATAATAATAATAATAATAATAATAATAATAATAATAATAGTATAAATATGATAAATTATACGAGAAACACCAATTAATATATGTACCTTACACTGGGTAATGATGAAGTCGAGGTTAGAACAAATATAAATTTAGATTTCTTTTAAAAGATGGCGAATATATAATTGTAAAATATCAATAAATAAGTCAAAAGTAATGGCATTTATTGGTAAATATGGAATTAGATAAAAAATTGTACTGGATAACAAAATAATAGAACAAATATCACATTTCCAATATTTAGGATGTGATATAACTTATAGAGAAAATAAAGATATAGAAAATAAAGTAAATAAATTCCAGGCTATTTGTGGAACCATAAAAAGAACCTTAGGTCGGAAAACAAGGAAAGATACGAAACTTAAATTATATAAAACAATGGCTGTTCCTTTGTTGTTGTATGGAAGTGAAAATTGGATAATGAAATCAAGGGATAAAAGCAGGATACAGACTGTGGAAATGCTGTTTTTACGTAATGTGAAAGGATGCACAAGAGCGGATAGAATAAGGAATGAAACTATACGAGAAGAATTAAATATATATAAAATTGAAGATAAAATCAGCGAAAATAATAAGAAATGGACAGAACACTTAATGAGAATGAACAACGAAAAAATACCAAAAAGAACCTTCCTGTATAATCCCAGAGGAACAAGAGATGTTGGCCGACCACGTAGAAGATGGAATCCACTTTTAACTTCGCCGGAACAGGCTGCATAGCCTAAACCTTGTAGTAGAAGAAGAAGAAGAAGAAGTCCGGCAGCCCCTTATTTCTTGTTGTACGGAATTCCAGTTGCGAGAAGTGGAGATAGTATATGACATGGGGTGAATAGTACATAGGGTAATATGTTATACACGTTAATTGTCCCAGAAAAATGCTATAAATGATGGTAAAACCCCATTCAAATCGGTCAAGTAGTTTTTGAGTCATAAAAGAAAAACAGACTGACACTCATTTTTTATATACAGAGTTTACTCACAATATTTTCTCCTCTCTTAAAGTAAGAAACCACGTTTCGCATCACATTTGAATTAAAAATAAAAATTATTTTTAAAAAAGAAACATAATTATTTCTCTTCAATAGAAAGAGTTTTTTTTCCCGCTGTCATTTATATTAGCTAGTATTATCATTTTATAATTTCCCTTCACTATTCAATCATTTCCAATTTACTTCCTTCAATTTAGCTTCTCGTGTCTTCAATTGATTTTATTCAAGTTTCTCTTCTCTATTTCTCGAAGCTTCCGATCCAGGGACTTGAATTCACGTAGATTTGAATCATTAATAACATCCAATATTCCATTGACAGATTTTTTCCTTGAATATTCCATTGACGTTGTTATGAGCTGTCTCGAGCAAGAAGCAGTTTCAATCTGTTTAAATAAGTAACCTGTATATTAGCTTTAAATAGCTCTACACACTTTTTACATTAAAGTTATCGTACTTGAAATTCAATCTTAGCCATAATAAACAATTTGGAATTAGATCTATTCTCTCCTCCTTCTCCATCGTAGTTTAACTTCTCACCTTATAGGTGCGTTTATATGCACCAAGCCATCCGGGCCTTACGGTGGCACGATCTGTCGGGAAAGGAATTTTTAAACTTTGGATCAAACACAATAACCATCACCCGGGAAACTTGTTTGGTATGGGATCGACCCCATGGTCACTGCATATCAGGCAGCGGTGGACATATTTATTCTGTTAATAATAAAGAAAATGGAACGTGATACGATAAGAAGAACTGTCAGAAAAAAAACTAAGAGAGAGACTCAAGTCGAAATTCTATAAAATTATGAAACTGATAATGGCCTAATATAAATGTCATAATTTTATAAAATTAATAAATTTAATCTAATGTGTGGCACTATTAAAAGAACCCTTAAAAACACAAGAAAGAAACAAAAATTAAATTTTATGAAGTAATGGCTGTTCCTATATTGATGTATGGATCAGAATGTTGGACGATCACTAAAAGACAAGAACAAAGATTGGAAGCAGCTGAGATGCGATTTTTAAGAAATGTAGCAGGATATACTCTGCTGGATAAGAAAAGAAATGAAGATATAAGAAAGGAACTAAATATTTTCAAACTTACAGACCGAATAATTTAATATAGGAACGACTGGAAAGAACACATTGATAGAATGCCAGAAGGAAGATTTCCAAAATTATTGCTAAAATATAAACCGTGCGGAAGGAGAAATGTTGGTCTGAAGATGGTCTGAACAATTTTAACAATTCTAGTTTGAAACCGGAACGAGCCAACCAGGCTTAATCCCTAGATGATGATGATGATGACATCTTATGACAGTGAGAAAAAGGACATTCACAGATTTGACAGAAGAAAAATAGAGATGCAATTTTTAATAGGAACTGTCGGTTATACAATATTGCATATCAGATAAAACGTATCATCCATCCATAGTAATTCTGCCCGAGGGCAGGTCTTTCACTGCAATCATAGCATTTTCATGCTATGCTTTGCAGCTTTACTACGGAATTATAAGTGTGGTAGTTTCCGAAGTATCATAAGGGAAGAATTTAATATTTTCAATTAATTCAAATCCCTAGGATCAAAAATTACAATCAGCAATGAGGTGCAGAAAGAAATAATTAAACATACACTAAATTTTGGAAACGCGTCCTATTATGAATTACAGGGACTCTTGTAACCCAATTTCTAAAAAAAAAATGTTAAACGAAACATAAATAAAGCAGTTATTCTTTGAGATTTATATGGATGCGAAACATGTGCTCATATTTTAAAGGAAGAGAAAATATGAAGCAGAAAAAAAAGTAACAATTTGGAATGAAGAGATATAATTAGCAATCAAAGAAAAACAAAATACATATAAACAGTGACCAACAAAAAAAACAAAAGAATGTAGACAAAAATATGTAGAAAAAAGGAATATAGCAAAACAAATTATTAGGACAGCTCATCAACATTCTTGGAATAATTTTATAAGTGAAATAGAAAACGATATTCATGGCAGACAAAATTTTGCATATAAAGTTATAAAACTATTAAATAAATCAGAAAAAGATACTGCAAAAATAGATGTTATTAATAAAGAAAGATGGATAGAACACTATAAAAAATGTGGTGTATAGAAGAAAAAGAAGATGAAGAAAAACAAGAATTATATTCACATAATGAAAAAGGAAAAATTCAAACTAATATGATTACATCTGATGAACTTCAAGAATCCTTAAAAGAACCCAAAAATAAAAAAAGCAGCTGGTCCCGATCAGATAAATATGGAGCTTCTAAAATATGGTGGCACATTTTTGCATTGGAGAATATTGCATTTATTTAATAAATATTGGAGAAATTAGAATACCAGGAAGTTGGAATATAGCTGAAGTCATATCATTGTTTAAAAAATGAGATAAAAGAGAATGTAAAAATGATAGAGGAATTAGCCTACTTAATTCAATTTATAAAATCGATGCAAAGATTATAAATAAAAGACTTAAAATAATAGCAGAAGCAATACTAGAAGAAGAACAATGTGGCTTTAGAACAGGGCGATTAACAACAGATAATTTATTCATATTACAGCAATTATTTGAAAAAAGGCGAGAACATAACTTACAGACGCATGTTGATTTTATTGATTTTGGGAAGGCATTCGATCGTGTTGATAGAGATAAGTTATGGAAAATTATGGAAATACATGGCTACCTCGCAAAATTAATTTATGTGATAAAAAGTTTATATGTAAAATCTCAAATTATAATAAATATAGGCACATCAAAGACCGAACCAATTTTAATAAACAGAGGTGTAAGACAAGGGTATCATTTATCACCTACCCTTTTTAATTTATATATTAATGACATCATGCAAAATTGGAAAAGTAATGTTAATGTAGGTATAAGAATGGACCGGTTTAAAATATTAAATGTTTTAATGTATGCTGACGATGTGGTTAATATTAAAGAAAATGAAAATAATTTACAGTACTCTTTACAACAATTAAATCAGCTATGCAAAGAATATAATTTTAAAATATCAAAAGAAGAAACGAAAATAATGGCATTTTGGGGAAGTGTACATATAAGATCAAAAATCATAATAGACAACAAACCTCTGGAACAAGTAACAAATTTTAATTATTTGGGTTGTAATTTTACCATAAACACTAAAACTGAAAGAGACATAAAAATGAAACTGTCAAAATTCCAAATTATATGTGGAACTATACATAGAACATTAAAGAACAAAACTAGAGATACTAGGTTGAAGTTTTATAAAACATTGGCAGTTCCAGCATTACTTTATGGGAGTGAAACTTGGGTAATGACTAAAAAATTACAAAGTAGAATACAAAGCGTAGAAATGAACTTCCTTAGAAGAACAAAAGGCTGTACAAGAATGGATCGGATAAAGAATGAAGGTATAAGAATAGAGTTAAATATATATCCATTGAATGATAAAAATTAAAAAAAACATAGAGAAAAATGGTTTAGACATGTAGAAAGAATGAACGTAACAAGATTACCAAAAGCAGCATTTAATTACAAGCCAAGAACTTCATGGAATGTGGGAAGGCCAGTGAAAAGATGGACAGAACAACTGTGAGGCGGAAAGGCAATTTTTGTCTAGCCCGTGAAGTTAAGAAGAAGAAGAAGAAGAAGAAGAAGAAAATATGAGTTCTTAGGAACATTTTTGCACCAAAGAGAAAAGGAGAAACATTTGAATGAAGAAAGTGCGTAACAGTGAGATAGATGACCTTTATGGGAAATCAAACATAATTAAAACAGTTAAAGCTGGTAGAATGCGATGGGTAGGATATGTTGCAAGAATTGGGAATGGAAGAGGAGTATGGGAACTTTTTTTAGTGGAAGCATTCAGTAGCTAGACAAAGATAAAGGTAAAATAATAAACTTTTTTATGAATAATAGAATCAGGCGTATTTTTGCGAAAATTCATAATATACAAAACAAAACAATGTACCTTACGTTCGATGTAATTCCGCTTAAAGAGCCAGGAATCAGTCTGGGATGCAGACATCCTTGAACAGGGCATCATCAGGATGATCACATCAAGTGTACATTATACTTACTTACTCACTGGCACTATCGAACTCGTAGGTTCATGGCCGCGCGGACATACGCTCTCCATACATCCATATCCTGAGCTAATACTTTCCAATCATTCCCTGTATAATCTACTTCTCTCAAATCATAGTGAATGTTATTCTCCCACCTCATTCTTGGTCTACCAACTGGGCGTTTTCCCTCTGGCTTTCCTACAAGAAGCTTCCATGCAAGTCTTTCATGCCCCATACGTGCAACATGTCCTGCCCATCGCAGTCTACGAGACTTGACTGTTCTTATTATATCTGGCTTCCTATAAAGACCATGTAGTTCATTGTTATGTAGTCTTCTCCATTCACCTGTCTGTTCATCTCTCTTTGGTCCAAACATTTTCCTAAGTACTTTATTCTCAAACACTTGTATTCTCCTTTCCTCCCTTAAAGTAAGAGTCCATGTTTCGCACCCATATAATATAACTGGTAGAATAATTGTTTTATATATTTTCAGTTTAACGTTTTTTGAAAGGAGTTGGGACATCAAGTGTCTCTGCAATGCATAATAGCACGCATTTCCAGAATTGAGCATATGTTTAATTTCTTTGTGCATCTGATTCCTATTTGTGATTATTGTTCCTAGGTATTTGAATTCAGCCACTTCCTCAAAAGTAAAACATTATACGAGTAGTTAGTATATACATAGTTACTATATACAAAATCGTTTTGTTTTTATCAATTTTACTCTGTCTGTGGTTTTAATTGAACAGATCTGCATCTCAGATTGATTGCTGACTCTTTTAGCGGAATTACTATTAAAGGTATAATAATAAGCCCTTGTGCCTCTCAAAAGCACTTAGACGCTCCCTCCCTACAGGGGAGAAATTGAACCATACTAATTTAATTACAAATGTTTTCGGATAGATGTCGTTGAATTATCCGGGGTCCGCCTCATAGTGACACCTAGGAAACCAAGGTATTACTAGGATGGGAATAATATTTTTAAAATACATTACGAAACTCCGTTGAGGTCACTATGTTAACATTTTTAAGAAATTTAAAACACTACCTGAAATCTCAGACGTACTCAATAATCAGAAATGTGGTTTTGTTAGAGACAGTTCGATAACGTAAGTACTCATCTTTGTCTTTTTTAGTTTTGGTACTGATTGTTTGCTGGTAATACATTTTGGACGGTGGGTTAATATAACTGGGTTATCGTTCTATTTAACAGGTGTTTGTTTGTGGTACAAAATATTAACCCTCTGTACAAAATCATTACCAGCAACAGTCAGTAGCAAACTGAAAGCAGAGGATGATACTTAAGTCATCGAAAGGCCTCCTACAAAACAATACTGCTGATTATTGAGGACGACTGAGATCTCAGGTACTGTTTTAAATTTCTTAGAAAGGATGGGAATATTCGGCAAATTTTGCTTAGAGGCCGTTTTATTCAGGCTTAAGAATCTTTTTACGAGCCTGAAAATCTTCACAACGGGGATATATACCCATCAATAGGAACCTCAAACTCGATGCTATTCTTTTTGCAGACGATTTAGCGCTTCTGGCACTTTCCGAAAATGATTTGCAACGATCAATTTATAATTTACAAAAAAAATAGCTGCCAAATTTAATATGGAAATATCAATTAACAAAACTAAAATTATGGCATTTCATGGGAAGGACCCCATACAAAGTAATATCTGTCTCCAGAATAAAATTTTAGAGAGATCTAATCAATTTAAATATCTTGGATATTATCTCTCTATCTGGGGTGAAAGGGATATCCCTGAAAAATTACTAGTTATAATAAAAGTTTGGGAATTATTAATCAAGTTATGAAACCATCCCTTGTACAAAAAAGCACCAGATTACGTTTATATAACACTTTGGCTAGACCAGTGTTGACCTATGGTAGTGAAGCATAGACACTAAAAAGACAACATGAAAGGAGAATAACGGCTTGTGAAATGAGATTCATGCTCAGAACAGCGGGTTACACCAGATGGGATCGGGAAAGGAACACCGATATCTTAAAAGAATTGAAGACTACGCCAATTTTGGAATATATTACACAGTACCAACTAAATTGGAAACACCATCTTGAAAAAAAAATGAATTCAAATCGGATCCCCAAAGCTGTTTATAATTATATACCAAGAGACCGAAGATTTCTGGGCCGTCCTATGAAACACTGGAGGGAAAAATTTCTATAGGATCGTAACAGGCCTTGGCCTAATACTTGGAAGGAAGAAGAAGAGAAGAAGAAGAAAATCTTCAGACTCGGGACCCACGGCTTCAAGTCCGGAAGACTTGTCCTTTGGATTTTTCCATCCTAAAAATATCCATCGACTGCAGACAAGTTTTAAACCCGCGTCCCTCGGAACTAGAGACAAGGAATAACCACTAGCCCACCGCGGCCGACACTAAAACATATTGTTTTATTCTATAAAATTAACTATGATTTGAGAGAGATAATTATTGGAAAACACTAGCTGAGGATTGGGATGTATGGATTCCTGGAGAACTTATGTCTGCGCGGCTATGAACCTCTGGGTTCAATAGTGCCAGTGAGTTAGTCTGTTATATGAAACTTTATGAAATTAAGAGTTAAATTTGAGTTTAACTTTGATAAGATTCTCGTAGCAATAAAGCTTTGTTGGTGGAATTTTTTTCGTGATATCCTTTAATCTGTAGCTTGTTTGAGTTTTAACCATGGTTATAACGAATTAGGTTTGTAACGGTTGATTATAACGGCGCTGGATTTTCATTAACTAACAATAAAGTAATCAAAACTTTGTACCTTGAATAAATTAAATACACAACCCAGAGTTTCTACAAAGTTTCTACAGACTATAGAATCAACTCAGATTGACCCAGACATAGGTAAAACTTTGCACGCCACAATTACAAACCAACTTTTTTTTTCGTTACACCAATATCATAGCCAAGCAATTTAACCTCTACGCATATCATCCCTTGTTTTTTAAACCTCCTAAACATACAAAGTTTGATTGTACAGTGTAATTTTGATTTCCTGTGAGAATGGGTAAGTACCAATAGTCACATAGGTAATATTGGTTTTTTAAACAAAATTTTGTTTCCAATATTTTCTGACAAGAAATTAAACTACTCTTCAAAAGTAGAGACAATCAGATATTATTGTATTGAGTTATCTTTCAGCTAGGTTATTATACCGCGACATTAGTAGTCTCTGGTTCTAGTTTCGAAGAATCCGTTGAGACCCACTTCCACAACTTCAATGTTTTAATGAAATTCCACGCTAGAAATGGGACTTGGATTGAAACACATGGTAATCTGCAGATGCAAGATCAGGGCTATGTGCAAAGTGTGGTGGCAATTTGATTCTTCACATTTGCTGAGTTTTTGTCATGTCTGTTCATGCAGTATGGAGTCTGATCGGGTTTGAACCCATAACCCTAAATATTCATGAACTCGATCCAGTTCTTAAAAATGAAGATAGCCCATTTGCAAAAAAATCCCAGTGATCATACTTTCAAAATTCTACTAGACAGACATTACATTAAAAACCGACATTACTTACGAGTAGAGTCAGGATATTTATGCACTAAAATATAAGATTGCAACATAGTATAATGATAAGTTAGACTTGTGACTGTATTTTGTTTTGGTTTCACATACAAACAGTTCATCATCAGCAACAAGGCTTAGGCCCTCTGGCCCGTTCCAACTTCAAGAGATTTGGTCTTTCCATCTAGCAAATTGTCTTCCTTGACTTCTAGATCCTGTGGGTCTGTGGTTAATAAAATAATTTTAGAAGGTCTATCATCTGGCATTCTTAGTAGATGTTTGTACCAATTTTGTCTTTGTTTGTCAATTTTATCAGCCAATTTAAAAATATTTAATTGATCTTTTATCTCAGAACTTCTTTTGTGGTCGATCAGAGTGTAGCCTGCCGTTGGCCTTAAAAATTTCATCTCCGATGCTTCTATTTTTTTCTATCTGAATGAGTCAAAGTACAAATTTCACTGCCATAAATAATAGTAGGAACAGTCATGACTTTATAAAATTTCAGTTGAGTATCCTGAGTTATTTTATTCTTTAGAGTTCTTCCTATTGTTCCACACATTCTTAGAAATTTCTGTATTTTTATATTTATATCTTCTTTTTGGCAGTATGATATATTAAAACCCAAATAATTGTAGGATTTCACTTGTTTAATGATATTACTATTAATCACAATTTTGCATCTGAGATGATTTTTCCTCAAAATGCCATTGATTTTGTTTTTGTACATGAAATGTTTAAATTGTATTCCTTGTCTACGTTTTCTAATTGGTTTGCAGCTCTCTGGAGATTATGTTCTGATGAACTAAAAATAGCCTGGTCATCTGCGAATAAAATCGTGTTTAAAACTTTGTCATTTATTTTAAAATTTTTAATTAAGTCATCTTGCCATATTTTAATAGCATGGTCAACATATATACTAAACAAAGCCGGAGATCCCTGTCTTACACCTTGGTTAATTTCTTCAGAGATATTACTCATCACTATTCCTTTGTCAATGTTGATGATTGTTTTGGAGTACAAACTTCTAATTACTTTTATAATGTGATTTGGATATCCACTCGTTTCCATAATGATCCATAATTTCTTTCGGCTTACCCTACCAAAATATTTCTCATAATCAACAAATAATATAATACAATCCGTTGAATAGTATAATGAGAAGTAAGACTTCTGACTTATATTGTTTTGATTTCACACACAAACAGTTAAATAATACTACTGTATACACTATACATCTTCCGAGGTAAGTTCCAGTTATAATGTAAACAACCCAGATGTATGGACTGCGTTTTCATTGGTTAAATAACTGTTTAACTTTAAGCGTGTACGAAAATGTAGTTCGCTTTCTAACATTCCATATAAAAAAGGAAAAATAATAATAAAATATATTATCTAACACGTGTCTATAAGTTATATGGGAGAATTCTGAAAAAATATAATTATAATTTTAATAGATTAAAAGCATTTCATTTCTTGTTACGAATTTAAATTATTTGAATTTTTGCTTCTCCTATACATTTTTGAAGCATCAAAAAGGAAAACCTATGAAAAGCGGAGAGAAATAATTGTTTTGAATGTTTTCAAACGGTTAGTGAAAAATATCCTATATTTCCATTCACGATGTGGTGGAAATAACAATAGAACTTACAGATGAGTCAGAATGGCGCATATATGAGCTCATAGAACTAAATAAATTGTGCGGCAAAACTTTCGGAGGCACGAGGATATCTTTAGGGCGTGTTTTAGATTAAGCTTCTTTCTGGGTTCTACTGGTGTGAAAGACAAGGAATTCGATGATCAGTAATTCGATGATGTAATTAATTAAAAAGAGTTTATTTTGTTAGCCTCTTATGAACAACACAATATTCACAACAAATTAATAATAATATAATATAGGAGCAACAGGCTCTTCTGAATACTTGTAATATGATAAACTAGCCACACTCTGTGTGTGCGTGTTTGGGAGCTACTAACCACACTGTATGTGTGTGTATGAGTTACTAACCACACCGTGTGTGTGTATGGGAGCGACTAACCACACTGTGTTAACAATAAAATTTCTTGGCCTTTTATATTAATTTTCCAAGGAAGTTTTAAATTGGTTCAAGTATTCCTTTTAACAAAAATTATTGTTTAGCAAATTTGAACATATTCAACACGTCAATCAAATTTATACTTTTATGATTAAAAAACTTGAAAAATGATGAAATGCGGCAAGAATACCAAATCAAAATTGCTAATAGATTTGAAGTACTGGAATCTTCATATGACAATGTGGCAAACGAAGAAGAAACTGATATAAATAAAGAATGGGAGGCTATAAGAGATACTATTAAATTGTCAGCATCAGAAAGCATTGGTTGTTTAAAAAAGAGAAAAAACAAGAAATGGTTTGATGAGGAATGTGCCGACATTGTAAAGAAAAGAAAGCTAGCAAAAATGAAATGGCTACACGAGCCAAATGAGGTAAATTTAGAGCAATAGGGTATTGTTAGACGGGAAACCACCAAATTACTAAAGAGTAAAAAGAAGGAATATTTGAGAGAGAAGATTAATGATCTTGAAATGAATGCCAAAAATAGGAACATTAGAGAATTATATCAGGGAATTAGTATAGGGAAGAAGGGGTTTCAGGCTAGAACAAACATAATTCGGAATGAGAATGGGGATATGATTGCAGATTCTATGAGTATATTAAATAGATGGAAAAGTTACTTTAATCAGCTATTAAATGTACATACAGAACAGGGCATTTGAGGTGGATAAGTTACAGACAGCAGAAATGCTAGTCGCAGAGCCAAGTGCATTAGAGGTTGAAATGGCGATTGAAAAATTGAAGATGTATAAAGCATCAGGTTCAGATGAGATCCCAGCAGAACTGATAAAATCAGGGGGAGAAAAATTGATGAACAAGATACGCTGGTTGCTTAGTATGATTTGGGAAAAAGAAGCTCTTCCAGATGAATGGAAGGAATCAATTATCGTACCAATTTATAAGAAAGGAGATAAAAAACTGATTGCAACAACTACAGGGGCATCTCATTACTTTCAACTTCGTACAAAATTCTAACAAATATATTAGTAAGCAGACTTACTCCCTATATTGATGACATTCTAGGAGATCATCAATGTGCATTTAGAAGATACAGGTCTACAACAGATCAGATTTTCAGTATAAGACAGGTTTTAGAAAAGAAATGGGAATATAATGACACTGTACATCAACTATATGTAGACTTCAAAAAGCATATGATTCAATTAAGAGGGAGAAGTTATATAGTATCCTGCTGGAGTTCGGAATTCCTAAAAAGTTAGTTAGACTTATACGAATGTGTCTAAATGACTCAAAGAGTAGGGTGCGTGTAGGCAAACAGTTTTCAGACACATTTGAAATTCAGAATGGGTTGAAGCAAGGAGATGCACTATCTCCTCTGCTATTTAATTTTGTACTAGAGCATGCCATTAAATCTTTAGAGAATGAGGAAGGCTTACAACTGAATGGTATTAATAAGCTCTTAGTTTATGCTGATGATGTAGTATTACTGGCCGATAGCGAGGAGATACTAAAGGCCAACACGCACACACTATTGAGTAACACTAAGAAATTAGGACTGGAAGTAAATATCAGTAAAACTAAATATATGGTCACACGTAGAAATTCAGTATATAATGGAAATGGACAGCTAATGACAAATGAGGGAAATTTTGAGGAGGTGGCTGAATTCAAATACCTAGGAACAATAATCACAAATAGGAATGAGATGCACAAAGAAATTAAACATAGGCTCAATTCTGGAAATGCATGCTATTATGCATTGCAGAGACTTTTGATGTCGCAACTCCTTTCAAAAAACGTTAAGCTGAAAATATATAAAACTATTATTCTACCAGTTATATTATATGGGTGCGAAACATGGACTCTTACTTTAAGGGAGGAAAGGAGAGTACGAGTATTTGAGAATAAAGTTCTTACGAAAATTTTTGGACCAAAGAGAGATGAACAGACAGGTGAATGGAGAAGACTACCTAACAATGAACTACTTGGTCTTTATAGGAAGCCAGATATAATAAGAACAGTTAAGTCTCGTAGACTGCGATGGGCAGGACATGTTGCGCGTATGGGGAATGAAAGACGTGCATGGAAGCTTCTTGTAGGAAAGCCAGAGGGAAAACGCCCAGTTGGTAGACCAAGAATGAGGTGGGAGAACAACATTAACTATGATTTGAGGGAAGTAGATTATAAGGGAATAATTGGAAATCATTAGCTCAGGATAGGGATGTATGGAGAGCTTAGGTCCGCGCGGCCATGAACCTACGGATTCATGTCCGCGCGGCCATCAACCTACGGGTTCGATAGTGCCAGTGAGTAAGTAAGTAAGTATGATAAACATTAGTTTCGCTTCCCTAGGTACCTGTACCTGCCAACCCTTGAGTTACCGTTAACCACTGTATACAAAAGCTTATTGTGTGGTCCCAAATAATAACCAAATTAGTAATTCTAGGAATTACTAATGCTACAATTGTAAATAAAGGATATCTATCGGCTCATGGAAAAATGTAAACATCTATTTAGGTAGCACCATATGTATTTAGTCAAAAATAAATAAGAAATGGAAGTTTCTAATTATTGGTATCATCTTACCTTGTATTCAGTCTTATTTCCCGTAAAATACATGTAGCCTAAGAAAATTGTTTCTATCATGGAATCTTCCATAAACAAATCACTTATAGGGTGGGTATAAGTAGTACCACGGTTCCCCCAATAGACGGAATAGGCGGGAGTAATACTTTACACAAGTTTGTTTCCAGTGCTACTTGAACTTAACTCGGATATAGTAGAGATATATTATTAGATCCCACAATCCGTTTTGAGAATCATAGTTGCCAACCTGAGGAAGTTGACTCTGAAAAGAAAGCCATATGTGAGCCAACAGTTGACCATTACAAAGACTATTTAACTCATGCCACAAATGTGAGTTAATGACCAATCACGTTTCAATGAATGTTGTTTTACAACCAATGACAGTAGTGTTTCACCTCGCTCTTTATCGATTTCTCTTTATCAGCTCCTGCTTTTGTGATAAAGAAAGCTCCTCCTTTTTAATGTTCTGAACAGGTCAATGCATTATTTTTCTCCAACAAATACACTGCATATATCAAATAATGAAAAGGTTCCTTGATTTTACTGAGTTGTTTACTAAAAAAATAAATGAATAACCCGTAATGTTGATTATGGTATATAGTTTGATGTGTTTCATTATTTCTCCACTTGGGTGCACTCTTACAATATTGCGATCTTATTTGGCAATAAATAATATGATCAAGCAGCAGTGAATGAACATAACCTCACATTTCTGATTTGTTTTCAAACATCGCCGTTTACATTAAATATATAAATATTAAAAAAAACTATAGTTAAACAATGATTTGTGAGTAAACAGCTTAATTTTATTCGTTAAATAGTCCTAACAAATGCCACTCTTGATTTCCAAATTCTCTAGATAAATTCATTCCTCACTTCGTGAGTCGTGAATTTATCGATAATTGGAAATCACCCGTGGCATTACTTATGATAAATACCAATTAGATAGTATAACTGTCATAGGATTGATGATCGGGGCAAGAGGTACTATACCAAGATTCTTAGCTAAATTTTGGAATTTCTTAGATTTGGACGTAAAACTGCCATCGCTGCCATTAGAGGCTCAATTTCAATTTTAGGAAACCATGTTTACAAAATTTCTACTTTATAGAATATACTTCAATTACAATTTGAATTTTTTTAATGTATTTACAAAAGGTATTTCATCAATTTTGGAGACTGTATATATCACTTCGTCCTTGTGACAATCCTCTAATGAGGAAAGTTTTATATAATAAAAATTATATATTTTATTACAAAAAAATCTAACTCTACTTCTGAGACAACTTAATAAATTAGTAAATAACACTAAGAAATTAACGAATAAAACTTATGGTTCCCCTAAACATTTTATAAACTAATTTTATTAGTATTGAAAAAAAAAATACACATTTAAATGTATGCATGTGTGTATGTTGAGATTTAAGTCTCAAACGCCGGAGCAATTTAAAAAAAAATATATGTTACACATATTAACTACTATCTGGAAAAATGGTTGTAAGGGATAAAATATCCTTGCTATCCCTAGGGTGTAAGAAGGGGTTGAAATGAAAAATGATAGACAACGACCTATATATGTTCCTGCGTTACTATACAACGCCTGAAGTAATTTATACCAACTCGATACACATATAACTTACAATCTGGGAAAGTTTCCGTAGGGATAAGATTCCCTATGAATGGGTGAAAGGGAGTGACGTATAAAAATAAGTTAAAATAATAAAATTAGTGCCTGAGATATCAATCGTCCTCAATAATAAAATTCATCAAAATTGTATTCAGAACAATTTGCTCCATCTTAAACAGATGGATTGGTAATCTAGCTGCTGAAGATGGAACAAATAGTTCTGAAAGGCCTACACAATTTTGACGAATTTTAATGTTGAGGAGGACTGATATATCAGGTACTAATTTTATTAATTTAACTTATCTTTAGCTGTCTCTACCAATCCATCTGCTGAATATGGAACAAATAGTTCTGAAAGGCCTACAAACTTTTAATCAAGAATTCCAATTCATAATCTAGAAACAACAAAAGTTCTATTAATTAATAACATAACAAATTCCTACTAATTTTATGTTGAAAACTATTCAGGTACTGATTTTATAATTTTAACTTATTACAAAACAACCTTATCGGTGGTTTAGTAAGAATTTTAATGGTATTGATCTAAAAATAATCGTAAACGACCGATCGTAATGTCGAAATCATAGTTTTCGGGGTCGCCAAGCCCATTGGCGGCGATCCCAGTGACTTTTAAACTTCAATTTAAGGAAATTATTGCTCTTTCTACTTTAAGTCAGTTGGGTTTAATAATAAGAATTTTATACCCTTAACACCCCTAAGAGGATAAGGATGTCGAACTAAAATGACAAAAACGATCGAGACTAGCGCTTGAATCCATAGTTTTTGTGGTCGAAAATCTGATTGGTGACAATACAGATGGTATTTAAGCCCAAGTTTGACTCTTGCACCCCAAAACGACGTGAGAAGAAGTGGAAATAAAAATTAACACGGTGGGCAAGATTAGTCTCAAATCCATACATTTCAGACTTGCTAAGCTGATTATGGATGTTCAGATGTTACATAAGCCCAGGTTTGACTCCTGGCATACGTAGGGGTGAGAAGGATTGTAACAATATATGGGGGAAGGTGCCATAGTTAACATTTTATCGATAAATGTATGCTAACCAATAAGAATTAAGCATTCTAAACAGTTATAAAATTACATTTAGTGCTTGATATACCATGGTTGAAAATGCTCACCGTAAAGCTCTTCACATTTTTATATAATTAAATGTTATTTTTAAACCTGTAAAATGGCATCTTACTCCTAGGTCTGGGTAAGATGTTGCTTACAATTGGGAAGTTGTCATTAAAAATACGTAGATTTCAACATAAAAAGTGTACAATAGAATATATAACATTTATTTGTAATTTAGTTAGTAAAATATAATCCCACATACAATAGACTATAACACAAATCATGTTTTGGCTTCATGTTTTCCAACAATTTTGGCAAAATATTACTTATGTGTGTAAATTAATTATTTAATTCAAACTATATAAACATTTAGATGCAGGTATAAGGTACAAAATTTGTGTTAGCATTAGACGTGGATAGTATATTTAATTTGGTTCCATCTTACATAAATCATAGAAAAAGTAGTAACTCAGGTCATAAGACAGCCATTCCACGAGGATTCAAACTATGTTAAATAAATCTACTTCAAACAAAAATAAATTATGTTACACCTTATCAAAGAAGAGATGTATATTATAATAAGATTGCTCACCATTCTGTTTAAACAGATGTTTAAGAATTTCTCAGAACTGAAATGATACATTTGGAAAATATGCGAATCACTATCTTTACGAATATTGTGATATTACAGGACAAAATTATTATTATATGGCGGAGAATGAGTGATATATTTTTAACATGAAAAGAAAAACCAACGCCGGAACCGGGATTTGAAACCGGGACCTCTAACTCATATAGAGATGATAGTGCGATACCGTATTTGCTATCCAGACTCCCAGCGCAAATAATAATTTTCCTTTGCTTATTATACAAATCCCTATCATAAGAGGCAGCGGGACATCGCTTGCAGCGCCAACTTACGGATTCTATAACAAGAAAGCATTTTTAATGAGATAACGCTTTATATAAGTGTGTGTGTGTGTGTGTGTAAATTGGAAATCGGATTTAAAGATGTAAATGAGTTTTCTCCGAGGAATAAAAACAAATGTAAAATGTCCCTTCAATACTAAAAATACTATTACTTAATTGTAATATTATTGTGTTTTCTTTATGTAATTGTAATGTTAATGTTTTTAGTGTATAATGCTATTGTGTTATTATTTAATGGTAATATTTTTATTGTGTTTTCTTTATGTAATTGTAATGTTGTTGCTGTTTTTGTTTATTTTTCTTTACACTAGTACCAATTATTACTTTATTGTAACGGACTGTCAACAGCACGTACGGCTTACTGCCCGTGCGACCCATATTTGTAAATAATATTGTAAATATCTTACTTTTTGTCTAATAAAGTCCTACTACTACTACTACTACTAAAAATACGTTTATAATCATTTTAGGAGATCCAAAATTCTATATTGTACCTCTCAAGGTCACGTGGCCAAAATATTTCACAACAATTCAAGAGGACCCGACTTCGATTCCCGCTCAGACCACAGGAATTTTTCCTTAAATAGAATTATTTGTGATCATGCATGGTCTTGAATTTAGGTTTAAGGACTCTCCTCTGGTGCTTGGTCATCATATTTCAGGGTAACGTAACTCTGCCTTATGGATGTCCTAATATCTGAAATGGGTAACAATTCCGCCAATGCCACGAGAAAAAATAAAAAATGTCTAAAAATAACGTTATGGCACTGGACAAAGAAAAAAAACTGGGACTTTAAGTCAATAACAACAGAATAAATATTTGATCACAACATACTCGCAGAAATGCATTATTAAATGGGGATGGACACTTTAAAATAAATGCAATTTTGAAGTAATAGCTAAATTCAAATTCATCAATCAATCAATGATTTAGGATGGATAATTGCAGCAATACTTATGGGTAAACTATATGAATACTTTACTTTGTTCCCCGCCGGAGCCGAGTGGTTAAGGCAAGATATCTTTACGCAGAACTACGGGAGTTGCGTTGGTTCGGGTCTTCATGGGGGAATATATATTCTCATGGAACTTCGGCCAGTATTGGGCCGTTACCCACCCAGCATCGCGAGCATTTGGATATCTACAATAAGTAACGGCCCCAGGTTGAGAAAACCAGCTATAACAGTTAGGAGACCCAACATGGTGATCACATGTCACCCCTACACTGTTTGTATGATACTCTATCTTTGTGATTAACATATGTGGATGAGAGTTAAGTAGTAGACTGATAGACCAATTACCTTCTAGGTCTGTCGCGCCTTGGAGTTCAGTTTTAACTGAATTCGAATAACCTAGGAACAATAGTTACATACATGAATGAAATGAATAAAGGAATTAAACATAGGCTCAACTCTGCAAACGCATGCTATTATACATTATAGAGACTCTAATGAGAATTAAATTAAAAATATATAAAACGGTTACTCTTCCATTTATATGGATGCGAAATATTTCATAAAAAGAGAAAAATATTATGAATATTTATGAATAAAGTCCTTAGTAAAATATTTGGACCAAAAAAGAGACGAACAGGACAGGTGGATGGAGAAAATGACATAAGTGATGTACATGGTTTTTATGAGAAATTAAGATGTAATAAGAAAAGTTAAGTCTCATAGACTGCGGTTACAAGGTAAGCGCCACTTCTTCAAAAATTTCCTAATGTATTGTTAAATTTCAGTTTCCATTTAATATGGCATTTCTACGTGTAATCATATGTTTAATTTAATCGATATTAACTGTATAATTTAACTCAGATGAAGTGGAGAAGAAGACCTACGGTCTTAACTCCATGAGGTAAAACATATTATTTATGAATTATTATTATTATTGATACAAAAAATAAGACTCAAATGAAAACAAGAGGCTTGGATGACATGGAGTGGATGGATAGGGACGAGTGGAGAAGGAAAACAAAACTTTAGGACAGAAATATGCGCCAATATTGAAAAACTGTGTATAAATAACAGTATTATTATTATTATTATTATTATTATTATTATTATTATTATAATTATTATACAATTAACTGTATAATTTAACTCAGGTGAAGTGGAGAAGAAGACCTACAGTCTTAACTCCATGAAGTAAAACATATTATCTATGAATTATTATTATTATTGTTGTTATTGATAGAAAAATAAGACTGAAATGAAAACAAGAGGACTGGATGACATAGAGTGGATGGATAGAGACGAGTTGAGAAGGAAAACAAAACTTTAGGCACAGAAATATACGCCAATATTGAAAATCTGTATATAAATAACATTATGTATTATTTAATACAAGCTGAGACAAGCTTCTTGGTGATTTGGTATTTCAAATTATTACTCCGGATTAAAAAGTGCACACAGGATATTATTATTATTATTATTATTATTATTATTATTATTATTATTATTATTATTATTATTATTATTATTATTATTATCTTACAATTGGGAAAATTATATACACGAAAAAAAATATAAATTTCGAAGTATATGTGGGACTATTAAAAGAACACTACAAACAAAAACAACAAAATAAACAATGCTAAAGTTTTATAAGGCAATGACAGTTCCCTTTGTGACATATGGATCAGAGAATTGGGCCATGAATAGATCGGACAGAAGATTACTAGAAACATCAGAGATGAAGTTCCTCAGACACGTTGCAGGATATACTCTAAAGAGACCAGAGTGAAACCTAAAGACCTAGAGACCTAATGAAACAATTAGGCAAGAACTCAACATTTTTAATCTAAATGAAAAAATACAAAACTATAAACATAATTGGCATGAACATTTTTTAAGAATGAACTCTTCTAGGCTAACAAAACAAAGCACTGTTGTACCAACCTCAAGGCTATAGAGATGTGGGACGTCCTAGAAGACGATGGCAAGATGAATTCTGAGAGCGGAACAGGCCGAAAGCCTATCATGAAGATGATGATGATGAAGAAGAAGATGATTATTATTATTATTATTATTATTATTATTATTATTATTATATGTAAATTATATGACCTAAAGATTTCTGTAAGGAAGAGGAAGAGATCCAGTGAGAACCAAGATTATTTTAGAAAATGAAAGTACTCGTACATTGGCTACAATGTGGAAAGAGATATTGACTCCAAAATAAATCAATTTCAGACGGTGTGTGGAACAATACAAAGAACATTCAAAAATAAAATTAGAAAAGAAACAAAGATAAAAATGTATAATGTTATGGCGGTTCCCACAATATTATATGGATGTGAAACTAAGGCACCAACGAAAAAAAAACAGAAGGATAGAATACAGGCGACGGAGATGAGGTTCCTAAGACAAGTTAAAGGATGTAACAAGACTTGATAGAATAAAAAATGAGGATATAAGAGAAGAATTGAAAGTACAGCCTTTATTGGATATTACAGACAGAAATGGATTGATCATATGGATGGAATGAGTAAGGAGAGATATCCATTGTTAGCAAGAAATTATCAAGCAAGAGGAAGACGTGATGTTGGAAGACCTAGAAGACGTTGGGCTGATGCATTATGAAGTCGGAACGGGCAATTGCCTAATCCCTGGAGTGATGATGATTATTATTATAATATTTATTATTATTATTATTATTATTATTATTATTATTATTATTATTATTATTATTATTATACCTGACTGAGCTTCTTGTCATCGCAACTTGTATAAAAAAAGTAAACTGAAAATATATAAAACGTTTATTCTTCAAATTATATTATATGTAAGTGATTTTACATTAAGGGAGAACTAAATATTATCAGCATTTGAGAAAAAAAAGTTCGTAGGATTTTTTTATACAAAAGAGACAACAGAGAAATTAATGGAGAAGACTACATAACGGTGAACTACATTATCGTTATGGGAAACCAGATATAATAAGAACAGTCAAGTCTCCTAGCCTGCGATGGGCAGGCCATGTGGCACGAACGGGGAATGAAAGACGAGCATGGAAACTTCCTGCAGAAAAACCAAATGGATAGCACCCAGTAAGTGGACCAAGATTGAAATGAGAGAATAACATTAATTATTATTTGATGTAGGTGGGCTGGTCATTTTCTAAGTATGGACAAGAATAAAACTGTTAAAAATATATACATGGCACAACCATTACAAGACCAAGATGACCAGCCTCAGGAGTTAGTGGTCAGCGTTCCTTACTACTGTTCTTGAGGTCCCGGGTTCGATTCCCGGCCAAACCATACGACTTTTTCCTTAATGGGAATTATTCCTGTGGTTCCCCATGGTCTGGAATTTAAGTTAAGTTTAGGTTAAGAATTGTCCTGGCGCTTCATAATCATTTATCATTCATCATATCATCGGGGTAACGTAACTTTGCCTTCCAGGTGCCCCAACCAAAGAAATGGATTAAAATTCTACCAATACTAGGGGAAAAAGCCAGAAATGTCATAATAGATAACCTAGTGGCATTAGAAAAATAATTAAGATGGGAAGATGATGTCTTGCAGCATATTATAATTAGCAAATTTGAAATTGGAAGAATTTAGCAGCAAACAGAGAAGTCTGGAAGGATTTTCTGAAGAAGGCTAGGATCCAAAATGGGCTGTCATGCCACATATAATGATGATGATGATGATGATGATGATGATGAATTATACAGGGAATGATTGAAAAATAACACTGAGCAACAAAAAATAAACTTTTTTTTTTTGTCTCAGAAAGAAAAATATGTGATTCTGATAGTACTTTTTCTCCTGAATTCAAATATGACATCGGGCTTTTCTCCATCACGCAAGATTTCCGAGAGTCAGGAATTTATAATTTCAAACACTTTAATCTTTTCTACATTCGTAACTACACAATATTTGAACATTCGGACTCACCTAGAAAGTAAGAAATGACGATTTTCTGCTATATTTCGCCTGTGGAACATCCCTCTTGATGGTCCAGCAATAATCGGCCAGCATACTAGGATTCCATTTGCCTTGATATCTCTTTTCCATAGCTGAAATCATTTGAGTTAGCTCATTTGGTTTTATTTTACAATGGACAAATGGACGAAAAAGTTTATTAAAAATAATTATTTAAATGCATTAATTGAAATTGAAATAAAGAAAACTGTGGGCGATGGAGAAGTTCCGAATACATATTTGAAAACATGATAAAAAAACTGCATTAAGTACAACTAATGGTGCTCATGAGACAAAAATCATGTTGACCAGTGTAATTGGCTTAGGATAGGTATGTTCAAAGAGATTTTGTCCGCGCGGCCATAAACCTGTATGTTCAACAGTGCCAGTGCTTCAAATATAGCATTTAAGGAAGAATGTATATTTTAAAAAAATGTTATGGTGGTGGATCAGATATGATTTTGTAAATGACAGTCTTGTGTTTTTATATCGGTGAGTGCGAGGCCAATGGCGATAGAGAAGTGGACATATTTATATATGGAATCTTGTGGGAGACCATCGTGCGCGGATGATATCTGTTATAACGATAATGCAAGGTGACTTAGAGAATGGTTTTTCGATTCCAGGTTTAGCGCTGCGCGGTCCATTTAATCCAATTTTATGTGGTGCTTCGTCTTAATTCTTTATATTCACTCTCTCTCGAATACCGATAAGATATGTCCTCTGGGCTTAAACGTAGATAATCCTAACACCATACGTTATCATTTGTGTTCCAAACCCGATTCCTTCAACACTACAGCGGGATGCGACTTTGAACAAAAACCTAAGAATTTGAGCTGCTCTTCTGACACATCTCAATAGTTCTTCACGTAAGAATTCATCTAACTAACTAACTCACTGGCACTATCGAACACGTAGGTTCATGGCCGCGCAGACATAAACTCTCCATACATTCCTATCTTAAGCTAATTTTTTCCAATCATCCCCTGCACTTGAATTTAGATATGCGATGTGATATCCAAACTATGTTATTTAAAATTTAATAAATTTACATTTGTTTATGTTATCATATACATACACAGAGAAGGCCCTTGGCCTACCAGCCGACATATATATAATATATATATTATATATATATATATATATATATATATATATATGGATTGATAAGAAAAATAAATGCCTGGACAGGATTCGAACCCGGATCTCTGAGTCTGTACCTCAGCGTGATATCCATTACACTACCAGGCGAATCCAATCCAAACACTTATTTTTCTTATGTATGTATTATATTCTCCATTATTACTAGATGTCGCGAGAACTCGGTCTTCACCGCCATCTAGTAGCTGACTATAACAAGTAAGCAAATTAAAGATAATATTTTTACCTTATAGCAGTGACGCTTTATAGATGTTATAATTAATATATATATACACATATATTACAAATTAATTTTACAAATCGTAACCGATCCTACTTTGTAGATATAGAAGATGACCAGTATAAGTATAACTATACTATATATATCTTTTAGCTCTTTTATGTTTATCCACCGCACTGTAAAGATGGATATAATTTCCTAATGTTTCATTTCCTGTGCCTTTCTTCTTTGTTTCTGTTAAAATTGCCAAATCTAATTTCATTTCATCTACTTCTTTAATTAATTCCTCCATTTTATTTCTGCAGCCTGATGCTGAAGTCTGGCAAATTCCCACCAGGGAAACGAAAAGAATTTTAGGTACAAACATGGATGTTTTAAGAAGATCAGCTGGAAAATCTAGAATGGATAGAATACGAAATAAAGAAGTAAGGGAAATTATGGGTGTACAAGAGGAGCCAGACATCACAGCTATTATAGAAAAGAAAAGATTACAGTGGTATGGCCATGTCAAAAGAATGCCAGAGCAAAGATCGCCTAAAATTGTTATGGAATGGATCCCAATAGAAAGGAGGAAGAGAGGAAGACCGAAGAAATCTTGGATAAAAGGGGTACAAGCAGCTATGAATATCAGAGGATTGGAGGAAGATCAATGGATGGACAGAGAGGAATGGCGTTTGGTTTCCGGAAGACGGCGGCAGCTGCCATGATACTGGATGATGATGATGATGATGATATATATATATATTATATGGTATGATAAGAAAAATAAATGCCTGGACGGGATTCGAACCCGGATCTCTGAGTCTGTACCTCAGCGTGATATCCAGTACACTACCAGGCGAATCCAATTCAAATACTTATTTTTCTTATATATGTATTATACTCTCCATTATTACTAGATGTCGCGAGAACACTGTCTGCACTGCCATCTAGTAGCTGACTATATCATCATCATCATCATCATCATCATCACTCCAGGGATTAGGCAATTGCCCGTTCCGACTTCATAATGCATCAGCCCAACGTCTTCTAGGTCTTCCAACATCACGCCTTCCTCTTGCTTGATAATTTCTGGCTAACAATGGATATCTCTCCTTGCTCATTCCATCCATGTGATCAATCCATTTCTGTCTGTAATTCGTGACTTTATCCAATAAAGGCTGTACTTTCAATTCTTCTCTTATATCCTCATTTCTTATTCTATCAAGTCTTGTACATCCTTTTACTTGTCTAGGAACGCATCTCTGCCGTCTGTATTCTATCCTTCTGTCTTTTCACTGGAGCCCAAGTTTCACATCCATACAATATTGTGGGAACCGCCATAACATTATACATTTTTATCTTGGTTTCTTTTCTAATTTTATTTTTGAATGTTCTCTGTATTGTTCCACACACCGTCTGAAATTTATTTATTTTGGAGTCAATATCTCTTTCCACATTGTAGCCAATATCACAGCCCAAATATTTGAAACTAGACACCTGTTCTATACTTTGATTTTCTAAAATAATTTTGGTTCTCACTGGATCTCTTCCTCTAAAAGCCATGGTCTTCGTTTTCCTTACAGAAATTTTTAGATCGTATAATTTACATATTTCATTTAATGCATGCATTGATTTCTGTAAGTCGTCTTCATTTTTCTGTATTATGATTACATCGTCAGCAAATAAAAGATTATTTATGCACATTTTATTATCCATTCTTATTCCTGGATTTACTAAAACTTTCCATTTATTAAAATATCGTCTATATATATATTAAACAAAGTGGGTGATAAACTACATCCTTGTCGTAATCCAGTATTTGTTTTGATTGCATCTGTTCTTTTTTGAATCCGGTATCTATAATTATATTTGTGTCTTCATATAATGTCTTTATTGTTTCAACAAGGCACAGCGGGTATCCTTTCATTCGTAATATTTCCCATAATTTTTGTCTGTTTACTCGATCGAAGGCCTTATCCAAATCTATAAATCCTATGTGAGTTTCTAAGTTATGTTCTCTTCTCTTTTCTATGAGTTGTTTCAGTGTAAAGACATTGTCTATACATGACCTTCCCTTTCTGAATCCACTTTGATTTTCACTTATTATTACTTCTGTTATGTTTCTCAATCTATTATTTATTATTTTCGTATATATTTGTAGCCAGTATTCATTAAGCTAATCCCTCTGTAATTCTCGCAATTTCTCCGGTCTCCTCTTTTGAATATATTCTTGACAATTGCTGTTTTCCAAGTGGTTGGAATCCCATAGGTCTGCCAACATATATTAATTAGATGAAGTATTCGTAGTTTACACAATATTCCACTATATTTGATTAATTCCATATTTATATTATCTAATCCTGTTGCTTTCCTATTCTTAGTGGTTTTCAAAGCCATTTCTAATTCATTTATGTCTATTACATCAATATTTTCCACTTTTATTTCTTCCTCATTGTTCTCTTTTCCTTCAATTTCCTCCTTTTTCCAAAGTTTTTCATAATGCTGGATCCATTCTTGTTCTTGGGATTATATTCAATCTGGCAGAATCTTTCTCAGTCTGATTTAGATGTTTCACTAATTTATAACCTATTTCTTGTCTTCCATACATATCATGTTCTACTGAGCTTATAAATTTATCCCATGACTCCTGATGGGATTTTCTTATAATGCTTTTAGCAATTCTCCTTTTCATTTTATATTCTTCATAAGATTCTTCTGTTTTCAGTCGTAAGTATGTATGATATGCTTTTTGTTTTCATTCACTGCATTTTGTATATTCGCATTCCAAGTTCTCAAGCCCTTCCTATTCCTTATTCTATTTTTCTTTCCTAATATCTCATTTGCTGTTTATGTATTACATTTGATATATTTTCCCATTCAATATTTATATCTTCTGACGTCGCTATCTCTGATATATATTTATTCATTCTGCTTTCATAATGTTGTCTAATACTTTGATCTTGTAATAAATATATTTTATATACTTCTTCTTGGTTTCTTTTGTTCTTTATGTTATTTTTCCGCCATTTAGCTATTATGTTTATTTTGCTTATCACGAGATAGTGATCAGAGTATATATCGCTGCCTCTATGTACTCTCACATCTTTTACCAAGGCTCCTAGCTTGTTGTTTACGATTAAATAGTCAATTATTGATCTTGAGTTATATCCACTTCTTGTATATTTATGTATGTCCTTTTTTCGGAAATAGGTATTCATTATTTTTAATTGATTATAGGCTGAAAACTGTCTCAAATCCTGTCCATTATCATTTATTGTTATTTCTCCATTATTTCCTATTGACTATATCAAGTAAGCAAATTAAAGAGGATATTTATTTTACTTTATAGGAGTGACGCTTTATCATATATATTATATTATATAGTCATAAAAATTTAAAAAGCTGTGGCAGTCCATTACTGTTGTATGGTTGTGAATTTTGGGTTTTAACTAAAAGAGAAGAGGAGATCATAGAAGCAGCTGAAATGAGATTTTCGAGAAGTGTAGCTGGATGAAAATTTCTAGATAAAAGAAGAAGTGAGGATATTAGAAGTGAGCTAAATATTTTTAAACTTTTACATACAATAAAATACTATAAAACTGGAAAGGATATTTGAAGAGAAAAATTATACGCTCAGACCGGGACTTGAACCCGGCACCCTTGGTTCTCTAGACCAAGTGCTCTACCAACTGAGCTACCTGAGCAAGTACCGATCTAAACGCAAATCTTTCTCTATATACATTGTAATTCCCGTCCACCAAATGCTGTGAAGCCATGCTTCTATCTTGCAAATGGCGGCTCCTTTATTAAGAAGACATATTTGGGAATTATACATTACAGCCAGTACGGCTTTTTCCAAGTTTTTATTATTGATTTTATTATATGATTTATCCATCATTGAGATGTACGAAATCAATAATAAAAACTTGGAAAGGATATGTTCAAAGAATGAAAGATGAACGCATACCAAAAATTATACTTAATTACAAACCAAAAGGAGACAGGAATGTAGATCGAAAAATAGATGGATTCAACTTTTTGAATGAGAATCTATGAGACCGGAACAAGCCACATGGGCTTAATACGTGATTGTTGGTGATGATGATGATGATGATGATAGTGTCATAGTTGAGTCTAGTAACAACAGAACAACAGAACTGGCAACCAAAACCTACTTTGAAATTTCTCCCACAGAAGCGTTGTGACGTACCAAGGCCTTGTCCAAAAAATTATCTGCCGGCACAAAAAGGAAGCCAGAAGTCAGCAATGGCAACCAGCTGTACATAGCAATTGGATGTCCTTGCTATACTTAAGAGTGGAGTGAAGCTTTTCGGCGCGGACGGCAGATACTGATGGTTATCCAATCCATCAAGTATGGAGTTGTATTAATTTCATGTAGTTTAAATGAGATATTTAGCGCTTAATTTTTAGTGCCTTGTAGTTAAAAACGGTATATCATTTTTTGAACACGACTTTAGTAATTGACAACGCTTCTCTGGGAGAAATTTCAAGGTATATTTCGACATTCAATGTTTGACAGCTCTCTTGTAAGTAAGATCGATGAAGATATATATATATATATCCATCCATCCATAGTAATTCTGCCCGAGGGCAGGTCCTTCACTGCAACCATAGCATTTTCATGCTATGATTGCAGCTTTACTAGGGAATTGTAGGTGTAGTAGCTTCCTGTTGCTTTCCACACCGGTGAAGGATGATGATAATGATAAGGATGATGATGATAATGATAAGGATGTTGATGATGATGATGATGGCCATATGAATTCGGGGACCGTTTGGGCCTTAAAGTTTTCCTGACATTTGTCTTACAGGTGAGGAAAAACCCCGATAAAACCTCACCTAGAAAAACTGCCCCGACCGGGGATCGAACCCGGGCCCGCTGCGTGACAAGGCAGCACGCTATCTCGAGACCACGCGGTGGACTATATATATATATATATATATATATTTTATTTATTTAAATGAGGACAACCTCAGTTTCAAAATTTCTTCGGAATTCGCTAAAAGCTGAAAAACGCAAAGAGGAAATCAGAAATGCAATGTAAGATGAAAAAGAGAGGTATCAAGAGAGATATATGTATATTTGTGTGTGTGTGTGTGTGTGTGAGAGAGAGAGAGAGAGAGAGAGAGAGAGAGAGAGAGAGAGAGAGAGAGAGAGAGAGAGAGAGAGAGAGGATAAAAATTCTAGTTTTAGCGTGATAACGAGTGGATGTGGTGAACAATGGATCGTGGCGGGCTACAACCTCTTGATGGTGTTATAAATTGTGTTGTGGAGTAAGGAGCCACTACCGCACCCTGGACATGACGACAATTCGGCCATTCGTCACGCTATAACCAGACTCGAGTGCAGACAAAACAACCAGCGCATGCACAAAAATATGTCACCAAACTAGTCAAGAGCCCCAAAGGAAATACAATGGACAGTGCTTGATATATTGTCATTTTACAACCAAAACACGTTAAGTCTATTTATACAGAATGTTACCGGCACAAACATTATATACAGATTGGCAACAAACCTATCGAGGTTGAATCATGAAGTCTCAGATATCATAATTTAATAATTTTATTTGAAGAGAAAAATTGTCTCTGAGCGTATAATTTTTCTCTTCAAATATGATTTATCCATCATTGATATGCGTGAAATGAATAATAAAAACATCGAAAGAAGCCGTACTGGTTTTATAATGTAATGTAAAATTCCAAAATATATTTCTTCTTAATAAAGAAGCCGCCACTTGCAAGATAGAAGCAAAGGTTTCATAGGATTTGATGCGCGGGAATTGACAGCGTATATAAGAGAAAAATTCTCGTTTATTTATTTTTATATTTATTTATTTTACCTGATGGAGTTAAGACCATAAGGTATTCTCTTCCACTTCACCAGGTTAAATTATACATACAATAAGAATTATTATTGGTACACAATAGATATAGACTATACAATATAAAGTTGACAAGGGTAAGAAAGAAAAATAGTAATAATAATAATAATAATAATATTAAGTAAATGGCTTGGTAAAGAAAGTTGAAAATATAAAGAAACAATAAAAGTGTACATGGAACACGGTTATATGTTATATTGCCTAAGGAAATATGAAGTGAGTTTCTTTTTAAACTGTTTTTGAGTCGGGCAGTCCTTGATATACGAGGGGAGGGAATTCCAGAGTCGTGTGGCTGAAACAAGGAAGGATGAGGAGTAGTGAGATGTTCTATGTAGAGGAACAGCTAGAGTTAAATTTTCTCTCGATTGTGTGTTTAAGTTATGGTGGGAGGATAGCGAATGAAGACGAGTAGAAATATAAAGGGGTGATGAGGTGGACAAAGTGTTGTATAAGAAGCAGAGGCAATTTATCTTTCGCCTGTCTTCCAAACGGAGCCAAGACAACATTTCAAATACTGGAGTTATGTGGTCTGATTTACGGAGGTTGAATAAATATCGTGCACAAGTATTATGAATTCGTTGCAGTCTTTGTCCAAATGTAATATTCATGTCAGTTAAGAGTAAGTCACAATAATCGAAATGCTGCATAATCAAAGTTGAGACAAGTACTTTTTTCAATGAAGAAGGAAGGAAAATTTTCAAACGTTTTAGGGAATGGAAGATTGAATATATTTTTTTACAAGTTTCTCTTAAATTAACCCGCCAATTAAGATTTTGGTCGAAATATACACCAAGATTTTTCACGGAAAGTTTAAACGGAATTTCAGTTTGATTTATATTTACAGAAATTATCGATGAATGATCAATTTTGTTTAATAGACTTTGATGGCCGATGACAATTGCTTGTGACTTCTCAGGATTTATAATAAGGTCTGTTTTGTCCACGTTGCTATGGAGACAAGATTTTCATTAACTTGTTTAATTGTATCGCTAATCAGTTCCGGTCTAGTATGTATATAAAGTTGTTAAGTCATCGGCATATATATGATATTTAGATTGGAACTCACCCACATAGCTCAGCCTAATCATTTTACATTAATTTGTCGCTGCTTTAAATGTAGCCTAATAAAGTTTAAGGAAATATTAAGAAAAACCATAAGCCTAAAAGATCAGTATTAAATAATTTTATTCCCTACTATACTAATAATGGCCTAATTATCATTCTGTTTTTACGGAAGTAAGTTGAATTTACCAGAGAGGCCTTGGTATCCATTGGCATCGGTATGTAATTTCTCAACTTTCTTCCCTAGGGAAGTCTTCTTCACTTCCGGGTTTAGGCAAGAGTTGCCTGTTCCGTCTTCACTAATAGATCTAAGACCATCTCTTCCGAGGACGTCCGACATCTCTTCTTCCTCTTGGAAAATAATGCAAGATTTTATTTTGTAATCTACTTTCTTCCATCCCTAGGGAAGTAATTGACTTAATTAATGATGTAAAAATGTTACCTACTTAAAATTTATTGAGTAATACAAACCAAGATATAAATTCACTCGAAATATAAAAATTAAACATAATTATTAGTAATTGAGTGAAATAAATTATATACGCAATTCGGGAAGTAAGTACATTACTTGTCGCTGAAGCTCTGGCTCAAACACATCCTCGATTAGTAATGTACTACTTACGTCCCTTGTGCATAACTATTATTTCATAACTTATTACGAATTTGATCGGCCGCGGTGGACTAGTGGTTATGCTCCTTGCCTGTGGTCTCGAGGGTCACGGGTTTAAACCCGGCCGGGGTCGATGGACCTTTTAGGATGGAAAAATCCAAGGAGCAAGTCCTCCGGGAGAGACTTTAAGCCGTGGGTCCCGAGTCTGAAGATTTTCAGGCTCGTAAAAGATCCTTAAGCCTGAATGAAAATACCTCTAAGCAAAATTTACCGAATTTTCCCGTCCTAGTACTACCTTGGTTTCCTAGATGTCAGTATGAGGCGGACGCTGACCACAGACCACTCAAATGACATCTCTACGAAAACAATTGTAACTAAATTAGTATGGTTCAAATTCTTCCGTGTAGGGGAAGAGCGCCTAAATCTCTGTTAAGCGAAACATGGGCTTATAAGAATTATGAATTTGATATGTTTACGTAATTAATATAACTGTGGAAAATGAACCACTACTGTTCTCAAATTCTTTATTATTATTTATTATTCTAAATTTATAAACCCTATTTCTGAAATGGTATGGACACCTCATAAGAATGGAAGAAGAGAGAATACCAAAGAAGATCCTTAATTGGAAAGCTAATGGAAGAAGTGGAAGAGGCAGGCCTAGAGAACGATGGGCGGATAGAGTGAAGAGAAGTATGGAAGCTAGAGATTTAAGGGAAAAAGATGCTTCATACAGGAACCTCTGGTGACAAATCACTTTGGGTTGAAGGAGAAACACTGTATTGTGGAATATTCCTAAATAAAAAAATAAACCCTATTTCACATAAAATGTATTGGAGTTATAGTTTATCTCAAAATTGTGCTACATTATGCAATTTTATGTCCACAGCTGTCCGGGTTCTATTCCCGGTCGGGATAGGCTCCTGGATGTAGTTTTTTTCGGGGTTTTTCCTCACCTGTAAGACAAATGCCAGGAAGCTTAGGGCTTAACGGTTCCCGAAAATCATCCACCATCATTATCATCATCTTCCTTCACCGGTGTGGAAAGCAACGGGAAGCTACCACACCTATAATTTCCTAGTAAAGCTGCAAAGCATAGCATGAAAAATGCTATGAATGCAGTGAAAGACCTGCCGTCGGGCAGAATTACCATGGAAATGTAATTTTATCAAAAACTAATTTTTATGAACCTTATTTATGAATATATTAAAAAGTTTGTAGTTATTTTCTGTCAAAAGCATTTCCTTAATGGATCGTTCCTTAAACAGGAGGTGCTAGTTAGAAGACAGATGATTTCGAACCTTTCATTCCAGAACAAAGGACAATCAATGCTAATATGTCCAACACTTAGAATGCTAATACCCTAATTAAATTAGAACTTGAATTCTCTGCGATGTTCAATATTTGGATGTAATGGCCAACATTTCCGTGAGCAGTGAGGAATTCTTTACCACATGCTCCTTTCACCAACATAAAAACTAAAATGTAGCGCGTGGTGTTTACTCATTTAACGTAAAGAATAATAAGAATATTCTGTATATAGGCCTTTACGATTCCAAAACAATAATTTCAGAACTATCACCTTTAAATAGGCGTTGTTTATATTTAAAACCCCTTCCATGGCAAGTTATTATCGTCTGTCGACTCCGCCATAAATATTTTAACACATACGAAAAGAATGCCTTTCATCTTTGTATCATAAAATACTTCAAATAACTTATAAATAGTCCATCACAAGGAACTGCATATAAAGCAAATTCCTTAGAAAGTCGAATTTATTATCCGATTTTGATAGTTTTGGAAATACATATTTTTTATTTCTGAATTTATCCACAATACAGTGGTTTTCCGTCACCCTCAAGATAAAATATATTTATTTAGCCTGGTGGAGTTAAAGTCATGTGGCCTTCTCTTCCACTCACCAGGACAAACATATGTTACATTTAAATACAAAAAAGTACAACAATAGTACATACTAAACAATTATCTGGTCAAACTGAAAAATAATAAAAAATGTCTATTTACACGCTTTATATTAGCTTGACCTGTATCTATCTATGTAACGGAATCATTCAACGCGATTTTCACCCACTTAAAATCATCGGATCGACTTGAAACTTTGTATACTTCTAGAGGACCCGTGACAATACAATAATTTCATATTTATTTTCTAAAATCCTTGCCATAATCATCAGAAAATCAATAAATAATAGTTTTAAAAAACTAAAAGAACACGCTTTATTAGAAAACTAAAAAATGAAAAATAATTTTAATTTCCAATACGCTTGGGATAAAATAAAGTGGTCAACAAAAAAATCATCTCCAACACATATAGAATAAAATTAGAGTTATCAACAAAAATAAAATAATTTTACCATCAAAAGCATGGGGTGCTCTATATCAATTAATATATTTGATAATAAACAGATATTGGTAAAAGTAAGCTCTCTAAGAAGAAAGTGTAAAAATCATAAAAATCACCCCACGCTTTTGATGGTAAAATTATTTTCTTTATGTTGATAACTCTAATTTTATTCTATATGTGTTGGAGATGATTTTTTTGTTGACCACTTTATTTTATCCCAAGCGTATTGGAAATTAAAATTATTTTTCATTTTTTAGTTTTCTAATAAAGCGTGTTCTTTTAGTTTTTTAAAACTATTATTTATTTTTATTTATATTTAAGAATAATGTGTTTAGGAACATTTTTGAAATGAAAGAGACAAACATACGGATCAATTTATAACAATGAGCTATATTATCTTCAATAAAAACCAAATGTAATAACAAGAGTTTAGTCTCATACTGCGATGGGCAGGACATGTGGCACGAATGGGAAGTGAAAGTAGGACATGAAAACTTCTTGTGGGAAAACCAGAAGAAAATAATTCAAGAGCGAGAGCAATAATGTGATGAGAGAATAACATTCATTATGGTTTCAGGAGATACATTATACAGGAAATGATTGGAAAATATTAGCTCGGAAGTTGGATGTATGAATACTTTATACGCGAAACTATCCGATTCCGAGAGGGTCTTTCCACTTTTCAGCGGTTGCCCTTTTACCAGCCGGCTGCTGGCCCTTCCCATCCACATGTGTCAATCACAGAGGTAGATGATCAACAGCCAGTGTAGGGGTGACATGTGGTTAGCATGTCGAGTCCCCCAGCCGTTATAGCTGGTTCCTCAACCTGGAGCCGCTACTTATTGTAGCTACCCAATTGCCTCACGATGGTGGGTGAGCACCGGTCCCATACTGGCCGAAATACCATGAGAAAATTTCTTCCCCATAGAGACTCGAACCAGCGCAAGTCCCGTAGCTCTGCGCCAAGGCTTCCTACCTTAACCGCTTGGCTACGGCGCGGGACGCGAAACTATCTATTACTTTAAAACATGACAAAATAATTGAGAATAAAATAATTAACAACTTTTTTGGACAAAAGAGAACCGAAGAGAGGGACAAATTATAAACAAAACACACACACATAACAGTAACTACGTACTTTTGAGTTAAGTTCCATTTGTACTGTAAACAAATCGGAAGTATGCACTGCTTTTTCATTGGTCGAATAACCGTTTTAACTTCAAACGTCTAAGAAAACGTAATTTCGCTTTAACAAGTTCGGAATTCCTAAAAAGTTAGTTAGACTTATACGAATGTGTCTAAATGGCACAAATAGTAGGGTGCGTGTAGGCAAACAGTTTTCGGACACTTTTGAAATCCAGAATGGGTTGAAACAAGGAGATGCACTATCTCCTCTACTATTTAATTTTGTACTTTAGCATGCCATTCAATCTTTAGAGAATGAGGAAGGCTTACAACTCAATGGTATTAATAAGCTGTTAGTTTATGCTGATGATGTAGTACTATTGGCCGATAGCAAGGAGATACTAAAGGACAACACGCACACACTCTTGAGAAACACTAAGAAATAAGGACTGGAAGTAAACATCAATAAAACTAAATATATGGTCACACGTAGAAATACATCATATTATGGAAATGGACAGCTAATGACAAATGAGGGAAATTTTGAGGAAGTGGCTGAATACAAATACCTAGGAACAATAATCACAAATAGGAATGAGATGCACAAAGAAATTAAACATAGGCTCAATTCTGGAAATGCGTGCTATTATGCATTGCAGAGACTCTTGATGTCCCAACTCCTTTAAAAATACGTTAAACTGGAAATATATAAAACTATTATTCTACCAGTTACATTATATGGGTGCGAAACATGGACTCTTACTTTAAGGGAGGAAAGGAGATTACAAGTATTTGAGAATAAAGTACTTAGGAACATTTTTGGACCAAAGAGAGATGAACAGACAGGTGAATGGAGAAGACTACATAACAATGAACTACATGGTCTTTATAGGAAGCCAGATATAATAATAACAGTTAAGTGTCGTAGACTGCGATGGACAGGACATGTTGCACGTATGGGAAATGAAAGACTTGCATGGAAGCTTCTTGTAGGAAAGCCAGAGGGAAAACGCCCAGTTGGTAGACCAAGAATGAGGTGGGAGAATAACATTAACTATGATTTGAGGGAAGTGGATTATACGGGGAATGATTGGAAAGCATTGACTCAGGATAGGGATGTATGGAGGGCTTATGTCCGCGCGGCCATGAACCCACGGTTTCGATAGTGCCAGTGAGTAAGTTAGTAAGTAAAATAAAACTATGTATTATCAAGAAAATATTTATATAAGTTATATGTGAGAATTTTAAAATACATATGCCTAATTACAATTTTAATAGATTAAATAAACAAGCATTTTATTGTTTAATTCTTACGCAGGCGATGCAAAATACATTGGGATTTCTGTTGTTTTATAATGGTCGCTTTCTGTAGAATTTCTTAAAAGACTGTAGAATAAATAATTTGAGAAGCGGAGAGAATCAAATTATTTTTAATATATTCAAATAGTAGTGAAAAATATCCTACGTTAGCCATTGAGGATATGGGATGAAAATAACAGCAGAATTTGCAGGTGAGTCAGAATGGTGAATGAATTCTGTTCGTAATGAAATTGCAAATAACAGGTATCTATCGACATTATTGGCATGCTACGAGTTACTGGTAAACCCAGAAAATTGGATAAACATGGGTAGATTTCTGGACAAAACGCGGAAAATAAGAACAACACTTATTCAGGAATAAATAAATATGTTAACAAATTGCAATACCATTAATTCTTAATAATTCTACATAACTAAGTTAATGTATAATGTAATTGTATTGTTATCTAATTGTAATATTATTGTTTTTTTGTTTTTGTTTTTAAGCATATATTACTACCAAACATCAACTTATTGTAACGGACTGTCAACAGCACGTACGACTTACTGCCAGTGCGATCCATATTTGTAAATAACATTGTATGTATCTTACTTTTAGTTTAATAAAGTCCTTATGTATGTATGTATGACATAATGGAAAATGCGTAAACGCCTGATTAGGTAGGCCTTTGTATATTTTTGTCATAATTAAGAAATGGAAGTTCTTATTATTGGTACAATTTTACCTTGTATTCAGTCTTATTTCCCGTTAAATTCAATATTGCCGAGGTTAAAGTCCTCTTTTAACTTTGTGACTACTTAAATATGTTCACTAAATAATAAGGGAAATAAAAAAAAGTTTAAACCCCATAAAAAATAGTAAATAATTTAAAGATAAAGGTAAAAAGCTTTTTCACGCTAAATATATTAACTTATACCGATAGATAAATAAAAATGAAATAAAACTTAATTTTAAATAAAATAATAAAGAAGACACATCACATCCAAGAAAAATCACACAAAAAAGTATTCTCATAAATAAAATTCTTGCATATTCCGCTAAAAAAATTAATGCAATGTTTCTATAGATGGCAGTTGCTTACACAATTCACTCATATAGCGGATAAAAGTAACACCACGGTTCCCCAATAGACGGTGTCTATGGAGTAATATCTTATACACGTTTGTTTACAATACAATTGGAACTTAACTCGGATATCGTAGGATTGTGTGAGTGGCATAGGAGCATGGAGACAGAGAGAACACGTCAAGTAGAATCATCTAATGTTAAATCCACGTAACTAAATTAACTAGATTATACAGAATATATCGTACGATTGAGGGAATGACAGAGGGGCACAAAAATGTAAAGGAAAAGCGCCTAGTAAAAAAAACTAATTTTTAATTCTTGTAACACAAATAACTAGAATAACAGAGTAAAGTAAGCATTTTTCAATAATTCGAGAGCCATTTTCATTTAGTGGGAGGGTATCACTGATTTAAAACTGTTAAATTATACACAGGTATTATGTTTGATTGTCTGTATTTTGTGGTGAAACGTTAGAAGGGAAATCTGCAGGAACAACGCCGTAGAACTGCGTAAATAATGTAGACACCCGCATACGGGTCACCAGGGCCAAGTACAGTCAAATTCGACAAGAAATGCTACACAAACCTGCTACGGGCCAATACTGCCGATCAAAGAAAACATGCGTAATAACTAGCGGATATAAGCTCTCCATATATCCCTATTCCGAGTTAACATGTTACAATAATTACCTGTATAATTAATCTCCTTCAGACCGTGGTAAATATTCTGCCATCTCTTTCTAGGCATACTGGATGCTTTGCTTCTAGTTTTCCTAGAAGTTAGTAACCTCTCTTTCATTCCACATTCGTATTACATTCCCTGCAAATCGTAGTCTATGAGATTTAACTCTTCCTATTACTTGTGTTTCCCATAAAGATCATGTAGCTCACTGATACATAGTTTTTTATTCGCCTGACGGAGATTCTTTACAATATGTGAGGCGTAAAGTATTTCTAGTGTAGTAGTAGTAGTAGAGGACTTTATTAGACAAAAAGTAAGATATTTACAATATTATTTACAAATATGGGTCGAACGGGCAGTAGGCCGTACGTGCTGTTGACAGTCCGTTACAATAAAGTAATAATTGGTACTAGTGTAAAGAAAAATAAACAACAAAAAAAGCAATAACATTACAATTACATAAAGAAAACACAATAATATTACAATTAAATAATAACACAAAGCATTATACACTAAAAAAACATTAACATTACAATTACATAAAGAAAACACAATAATATTACAATTAAATAATAACACAATAGCATTATACACTAAATAATTTATATATAATTGCTAAGAATTAATGGTATTGCATTTTGATAACATATGTTTATTCATGAATGAGTGTTGTCCTTATTTTCCGCGTTTTGTCCATAAATTTACCGAGGTTTATCCAATGTTCTGGATTTACCAATAACTCGTAGCATGCCAATCTTTCCCGATTTGAATTTAGAAATCTTTCCGGTAATAACTGACGTCTCCAATATTCTAAATCATTACATTTTCCTAATATATGTATCTCATCTTCAAAGTTCCCGCACATTGGACATATTCGCATATCGTGATCGTCGCTAATTTTTAGAAATTTCCATGCCCCTAGCCTAAACCAAGCAAGCCCTGATCTCTCCTTAAATCCTAGGTTGAGTATATACGATTCTTTTCCCCAGATGTGTTTTAGGTCTCTTTGTAAACACAGTGAGCGTTTTCCTGTACATTCGGCGAAAGTATCTTGTTGGTTTATATCTAAGTACCTCCTCCTTATTTTTCTCCACACGTTCTTGCGATTTTCAGTCCCTTTTTCCCATATCCAGCCCATCACAATCTTTTTGAGTTCTCTCCTAACCTCGTCTCGCTTCGGCGGTACTTATACAAAGTTTTTCTAAGTTCCAATCAACAATCATGTGCAAGCGCCATCATACGTGCAGCTGTTCACATTATGGAATCACGGGATGCAGCCAACATATACACGATATTTAACGAATCTTATAGCTAGCCTAACGCAATTTATGTACTCTACCCTGCGAAAGGCCAACCTAAAAGCTAACCTAACGCAATTTAAGCACTAACCTATGAAAGAATGGAACGCCAAAAAATAAATAGCATGTTCTGAAAATATGAAGTATATGTGTACAGTTAATTAGTACGTACTCAATGTTGGCTGCACTGCAACACGACGTTTGTTTTTTGTTTAGAATATTCGTTAAAACCAATATGGCTGCTACGTTTTTCATGAGTATGTACTTAAATATTATAACTAACTAACTCACTGGCACTATCGAACCCGTAGATTCATGGCCGCGCGGACATAACTCTCCATACATCCCTATCCTGAGCTAATGTAAAATTTTCCCCAGTGGAACTCATGTCCACATTTCTTGATGGTTGTACTTTTACGGTAAAAGATCGTTACTCTTTTGACCAAGGTACTTTTTTCGTCTGGCTTATCACCTTCGATCTGTCCGGCATGGGTAACCTTATCGGCAGCAATGCTACCGCCGGCATAGCTCTCAGGATCATTTAAGCACGCAAGCCACTCCACCACGACAAAATAAAGATACCTTGGAGGGGTTAAATGTCATAGAAAAGTATATAGAAATATTCGTTAGAAAAAATGCAAAAATCATTGTAAATAGTAGGAAATAATTTAAAAAATGGAACCTTAAGAACAGAGTTTGGCAGGAGTTTATGAAGGAATTAAAAAAAAAGTTGTGTCACAGGTTGTAAAGAATAGCCCATTTGACATATATTACGACAAGAGTCCCTGTAATGCGTATAGCATGCGTTTCCAAAGTTGATATTATGTTTAATTTCTCTCAGCATGACTTTTTTTTTTTTTTTTTTTTAGTTTCAACTGATGTGGGCTACTTTACTATCAGATTATGTTGAGGCAGTAAGTAATTCCTTTTCATCATCAGCAGCATCGTCTTCGTGGTAGGCCGTCACCCTCTTCCGCTCTTAGAATTCATTTTCCCATCGTTTTCTGGGACGTCCCACATCTCTATAGTCTTGAGTCTGGTCCAACAGTGCTTGTTTTGTTAGACTAAAAGAGTTAATTCTTAAAATATGTTCATGTCAGTTTTTGTTTATAGCTTTGTATTTTTTCATTTAGATCAAACTATTTGAGTTCTTGCCTAATTGTTTCATTAGGAATATGGTCTTTTAGAGTACATCCTGCAACGTATCTGAGGAACTTCCTTTTAATAAGTTTTAATGTAAGCATATGTGTTGATACATGTATCGCAACACTTTTGCCAGTTCGGCGGGCTCAATCGTATTTGGCGTGATCTGCATCGACTACCGATGTAGTTCACTTTGTCTCCACTTGGAGGTGCCTGAGTACAGCACCCGACATTTTATGTTGGACATACGCAGTATTTGTCATGGCTGCCAACATTGTCGGTGCTGTGTTCAGGTCTAGCGTGTCCACATGTGACTCGCTCTCAGTCGTAGCCCATCGAGGGCGATGGTCTTGTTTTATTTGGAGGTTGATTACCTCGATCTTTGTTAACTACGCCGTCTGCGACGACGGTATTGCTTGTAGGCCGAAGTTTTGAATGCCTCGTGGCTCTTATTGAAGGAATCTGAATATTCCTACAAATACACGTAAAGTTATTCCTAGAGTAAATATTTAGTACTCGTAATAAAACTTGATTATACTAGTTACCAAGAGTGTATCGATAAATTCCGTCTAGATATAAAAACCCAGCTTCTACCAGAGGACCTTTCGAACTTTGAATCTACATTTAGTCGTGTGGCGTTTTGTTAAATTCACCAACAATATGAGTTTCTCCAATTTAAGGGTTAACAAAAGAAATATATATTCCGCAAACCAACAAAATCGGACATTAAATTTAAGTTGCTCAGCAATTCGCTTAGCTTACAAAGTCGCTGTGTGACGGACATGTTTTTATTGACAATTACTTTTAACCTCTTCGGTTCTGAAGAGCCGACCCTTCTTAAGTAATGTTTATACAGTATATTTGAGTCTGGTAAAGTCAGATGGAACCCCAACTCTTATGGACGAACGATTATAGTTACTGTTATAGACATTAAAAAAAAATACTCCGCCGATCCAATGCAATAGACTCTTGATATGTGACATCACAAATTATTTCGCTGTCAACGGAAGTAGAAAGTAAAAATAAATAAATAAATAAATAAAATTCTTTTTTGTTTCGTCTTAAAAAATCTTTTATTTTGGATCACTAATCTTAAGTACGTTGTTTGTTTTTCTTTGTACTGCAGCAACAATCGATATATATCGAGATCTAAAAGAGCTGTCACTTCCAGATGTAGGTTATTCAACTTTAAGCGTTTTCTTGTCCACAACACATGCGCACTAAGTTTCGCGAGAACCTTTGTTTTTATTCCATTCCTACAAGAAAAGCGTCAGTGAGGAAGTGGGTCTTCGTATTGATTTATTTTAACCTACAATAAATTACTAAATATATATAGTTTACAATTAAATATATAGTGTGTTCTGAAATTCAGGAACTTATCTTCTTTAAAAAACAGTTAAACTAAAAATATATAGGTGATTCTTCCAGTTACATCGATGGGAAACGCATTCTTTACTTTGATACTTACTCACTGGCACTATCGAACCCGTAGGTTCATGGCCGCGCGGACATAAGCTCTCCATACATCCCTATCCTGATCTAATGCTTTTCAATCATTCCCTGTATAATCTCCTTCCATCAAATCATAGTTAATGTTATTCTCCCACCTCATTCTTGGTCTACCAACTGGACGTTTTCCCTCTGGTTTTTCTACAAGAAGCTTCCATGTAAGTCTTTCATTTCCCATACGTGCAACATGTCCTGCCCATCGCAGTCTACGAGACTTAACTATTCCTACTATATCTGGCTTCCTATAAGGACCATGTAGTTAATTGTTATGCAGTCTTCTCCATTCACCTGTCTCTTCATCTCTCTTTAGTCCAAAAATTCTCCTAAGTACTTTATTCTCAAATACTTGTAATCTCCTTTCCTCCCTTAAAGTAAGAGTACATGTTTCGCACCCATATAATATAACTGGTAGAATAATAGTTTTATATATTATCAGTTTAACGTTTTTTGAAAGGAGTTGGGACATCAAGAGTCTCTGCAATGCATAATAGCACGCATTTCCAGAATTGAGCCTATGTTTAATTTCTTTGTGCATCTCATTCCTATTTGTGATTATTGTTCCTAGGTATTTGAATTCAGCCACCTCCTCAAAATTTCCCTCATTTGTCATTAGCTGTCCATTTCCATTATATAATGTATTTCTAAGTGTGACCATATATTTAGTTTTATTGATATTTACTTCCAGTCCTAATTTCTTAGTGTTACTCAATAGTGTGCGCGTGTTGTCCTTTAGTTTCTCCTCGCTATCGGCCAATAATACTACATCATCAGCATAAACTAACAGCTTATTAATACCATTGAGTTGTAAGCCTTCCTCATTCTCTAAAGATTTGATGGCATGCTCTAGTACAAAATTAAATAGTAGAGGGGATAGTGCATCTCCTTGCTTCAACCCATTCTGGATTTCAAAAGTTTCCGAAAACTGTTTGCCTACACGCACTCTACTCTTTGTGTCATTTAGACACATTCGTGTAAGTCTAACTAACGTTTTAGGATTTCCAAACTCCAGCAGGATACTATAAAACTTCTCCCTCTTAATTGAATCATATGCTTTTTTGATTCTTTTACTTTGATATTAATTAAAATTATTTCAGAATAAAGTCTAATCAAAATTGTTTGACCAAAGAGACGAACAGACTATAAAGGTAAAATGTACCCGCTACAGGCCATAAGAGGCCCTAGGGACTTTCTAGACAGTTGGGACGATACGTCAGTCGGAATGTCAGCCCCGTGTGACGGACGACTTTACTCCCACAACATGCATCTGGTATTTATTTCCGTTAGATGCTGAATAGACGCCAGGAGCATGGTGCCGCCAGAGAGTATAGGCTAATTTAAAATTTTGACCTCATCAGGAATCGAACCCCCGAACCTATCGGCGTGTATCGTATTGCCTTAGCCAAGAACGCTACGGCGCGCGTGAAGTAAAATACTTAACATCGAGGTACATGATCTTTATGTATGTAATAAAAACAGTTCAATCTAGCAGACTGCGATATACAAGGCTTAATGACACATATGGTGATTTTAGAGGAGCATGAAAACTTTTTGCAGAAAAACAAAAACAGGGATTTGTTCCATTTTGTATACTATAGAAGGTAGGTCACTATTGAGTAACACTAAGAAATTAGGACTGGAAGTAAATATCAATTAAACTAAATATATGGTCACACGTAGAAATGCATTATATAATGGAAATGGACAGCTAATGACAAATGAGGGAAATTTTGAGGAAGTGGCTGAATTCAAATACCTAGGAACAATACTCACAAATAGGAATGAGATGAACAAAGAAATTAAACATAGGCTCAATTCTGGAAATGCGTGCTATTATGCATTGCAGAGACTCTTGATGTCCCAACTCCTTTCAAAAAACGTTAAACTGAAAATATATAAAACTATTATTCTACCAGTTATATTATATGGGTGCGAAACATGGACTCTTACTTTAAGAGAGGAAAGGCGATTACAAGTATTTGAGAATAAAGTACTTAGGAAAATTTTTGGACCAAAGAGAGATGAACAGACAGGTGAATGGAGAAGACTACATAACAATGAACTACATGGTCTTTATAGGAAGCCAGATATAATAAGAACAGTTAAGTCTCGTAGACGTGTTGCAAGTATGGGGAATGAAAGACTTGCATGGAGGCTTCTTGCGGGAAAGCCAGAGGGAAAGCGCCCAGTTGGTAGACCAAGAATGAGGTGGGAGAATAACATTAACTATGATTTGAGGGAAGTAGATTTATACAGGGAATGATTGGAAAGCATTAGCTCAGGATAGGGATGTATGGAGAGCTTATATGTAGCTTATATATAGAAGGTAGGTACTGAACATATAAATTAATAATAATAATAATAATAATAAAAATAATAACAACAGAAAAACAACGGGGATATATACCCATCAATAGGAACCTCAAACTCGATGCTATTCTTTTTGCAGATGATTTAGCTCTTTTGGCACTTTCCGAAAATGATTTGCAACGATCAATTTATAATTTACAAAAAATAGGTGCCAACTTTAATATGGAAATATCAATTAACAGAACTAAAATTATGGCATTTCGTGGGAAGGACCTCATACAAAGTAAAATCAGTCTCCAGAATAAAATTTTAGAGAGATCTAATCAATTTAAATATCTTGGATATTATCTCTCTATCTGGGATGAAAAGGATATCCCTGAAAAAATTACTAGTTATAATAAAAGTTTGGGAATTATTAATCAAGTTATGAGACCATCCCTTGTACAAAAAACACCAGATTACGTTTATATAACTCTTTGGCTAGACCAGTGTTGACCTATGGTAGTGAAGCACGGACACTAAAAAGACAACATGAAAGCAGAATAACGGCTTGTGAAATGAGATTCATGCGCAGAACAGCAGGTTACATCAGATGGGATCGGAAAAGGAACACCAATACCTTAAAAGAATTGAAGACTACGCCAATTTTGGAATATATTAAACAGTACCAACTAAATTGGAAACATCATCTAGAAAGAATGAGTTCAAATCGGATCCCCAAAGCTGTTTATAATTACCAAGAGGACGAAGATCACTGGGCCGTCCTATGAAACGCTGGAGGGGAAATTTTCTATAGGATCGTAACAGGCCTTGGCCTAATACTTGGAAGGAAGGAAGAAGAAGAAGATGATAATAATAATAATACATTATTATTATTGTTATGCTTTATTTATTCTGGCCGAGTTAAATCCATAGGTCTTCTCTTCCACTCAACCAACACTAGCGTACCAGTACATATTAACAATATATATCAAAGCGATGAACAATTTCTTGCCAAGTACGTTGGAGTATGTCTTCTGGAATGTTCTCAATAGCCTCTATGATGCGCTCACGAAGATCACGAAGGTCTTTGACTGGGGTGGTGTAAACTTTATCTTTGACATAGCCCCAGAGAAAGAAATCCAGTGGTGTTAAATCGGGAGATCTCGGGGGCCACGCGATTGGTCCTCCCCTACCAATCCAACGGCCAGGGAAAATGTTGTCCAAAGTCGTACGAACTTCATTGGACCAGTGGGGAGGAGCACCATCTTGCTTGGGAAAACGATGTTATGGCTGCTGTTGTTCAATTTGTGCCGAAAGAAGAACTTGCCCCTTAGTTGCTGTCAAGATAAGTGGTACCACGAACAGTTTTTGTGCGGCGAAGAAAAACGGTCTCAATGTACGCCTTTATTATGTGACAAAATTGCCACCAAAACATTCATCTTCGGACTATCACGAACATGCCTCTGGAATAGCGTGAGGATTCTCCGATCCCCAGATCCGCACATTATGCCGGTTTACCTTGCCTGACAATGGAAAGTGGCTTCGTCCGAGAAGAAAATCTTGGTCATGAAGTCAGGATCAGCGCCGAGACGGTCCAGCATCGTATTGGCGAATTCCACTCGTTTCGGCATGTCATTCGGCTCCAGACGTTGCACTAACTGCACTTTATATGCGTGCAGTTTGAGGCGTTTGTGGACAATCCGTTGTAATGTCGATTTTGGTATTTGAAGTTCCCGCGAAGCTCTTCTTAATGACTTCCGGGGGCTTCGCTCAAATGCGGCTTGAACATTTGCTACTACCATTTCATCGGATGCTCTGCGACCACCACCATGCTTCTTCAACACAGATCCTGTAGCTAATAATGTATCACGCCACTTCTTTATGCTTCTAGCAGTTGGAGCATCACGGTTAAACACACGCCGGAACCCCCTTTGAACTCTAATGATTGATTTAAACTCCGCATACCACAAAACAGCTTGCGCTTTCATCTGCGGAGTCGCCATTTTCACAAACAATTAAATCTAAGAACGAGAAACGTATCTTTGTGCCATCTACCGACAGGATTCGAAACTTGGTGAGTTTTTCTGTACTATGAACGTTGTTTTAAGTTTCTATCTTCAACCGTTTGCCAGTAACAAGCAATTGAAATTAGGTCCATTCGAGCGGTCCACCCTGTATATATATATATATATATATATATACACACACACACACTAATCATAATAAATTAAAAAAAACATTACAATTGCAAATTAGAATTCATGTACATATGACATTTTTATGAGCTAAAGATAATAATAACAATAATAATTTTATAATGTTGAGTGATTCCGGGCTTCGTGGCCGTGGTCCATTACTGGCCGAGCCTCCGACCAGAAAAAAAACGCCTAGAAGTACTCGCCACTGAAGATGCCCTCCGCAGCTGAGGGAGAAACGTCTGGTAGGAACACCAATAATGGACCACGGCCACATAGCCCGGATTCACTTAACATTATGATTACCGGCCGTGAAAGCCTGCATTCAACTAATAGCAATTTTATTTATATACAGATTTTCAACGTTTACACATCTTTCTGTGCCTAAAGTTTTATTTTTCTTCTCCACTAGTCTCTATCCATCCACTCCATGTCCTCCAGTCCTCTTATTCTCATTCCAGTTCTTATTTCTTGTATCCACGAATTACCAGGTCTTCCTTTCCTCCTTCTTCCAGGTGGATAATAATAATAATAATAATAATAATAATAATAATAATAATAATAATAATAATAATAATAATACTAACACTACTACTACTACTACTACTACTACTACTACTACTACTACTACTACTACTACTACTACTACTACTACTAATAATAATAATAATAATAATAATAATAATAATAATAATAATAATAATAATAAATTAAACGGACTATTTAACTCATGCCACAAATGCCATTCAATGACCAATCACGTTACAATGAATGTTCTTTTACAATCAATGACAGTCGTGTTTCACCTCGCTCTTTATCGATTTCTCTTTATCAGCTCCTGCTTTTGTGATAAAGAAAGCTCCTCATTTCTAATGTTCTGAACAGGTCAAAGCATTATTTTTCTCCAACAAATGCATTGAATATAGCAAATAATGAAAAGATTCCTTGATTTTACTGAGTTGTTTACTAAAAAAATAAATGAATAACCCGTAATGTTGATTATGATACATAGTTTAATGTGTTTAATTATTTCTCCACTTGGGTGCACTCTTACAATATTGCGATCTTATTTGGAAATAAATAATATGATCAAGCAGCAGTGAATGAACATAACCTCACATTTCTGATTTGTTTTCAAAAATCGCCGTTTACATTAAATATATAAATATTTTAAAATAACTATAGTTAAACATGATTTGTGAGTAAACAGCTTAATTTTATTCGTTAAATAGTCCTAACTAATGCCACTCTTGATTTCCAAATTCTCTAGATAAATTGCAAATCACTCGTGGCATTACTTGCGATAAATTTACATTACTCGTGAAGATAATGTTCAAATCACAGTTAAAGCAAATATCTGAGTATGTTGTAAAAAAGGTGTTAAGTCCAAAATTGTACTTTTGTGAAAAATTGTATTTTATTTTTCAAGCATACTCGGCATGATAACTCATTTTAGCCCATATTGGATTTACACCTTTTATATTGCAAACGCAGATGTAATTGTGGCATACTAATAGACTGTGCAGCACAAGGACTCATGTCATTCCAACTTCCCCCCTCAAAAAAACAAAGTTAAACTAAAAATATACAAAATGCCGAATATTCCAGTTATATGGATAGGAAACATAGACTGTTGCTAATGAAATATGGTGATGATTTAAAGTACTGTTAAATTAAACTAAACACCACAGCACGACATGCCTGGAAGGTTCTCTTGGGATACCAAGCGGCTGATCACCTCACTTCCACATGTGTTATTCACATAAATGGAAGATTATCCAACAAATATAGAGGTGACATGTGGTCAGCATATCGGGTTCCTCGCGTGAGAGCTGTTTTCTCAACCTGGAACCACTATTTATTGTAAGTATACAACTTCCACACGGTGCTGAGATGTCACCGGTCTCATACCGGCCAATATTCCATGAAATAAATAATAGTTTTAAAAAACTAAAACAGCACGCTTTATTAGAAAACCGAACTAAAAAAAATGAAAAATAATTCTAATTTCCAACACGCTTGGGATAAATAATTTTACCATCAAAAGCGTGGGGTGCTCTTTATCAATTAATATATTTGATAATAAACAGATATTGGTAAAAGTAAAGTCTCTAAGAAGAAAATGTAAAAATCATAAAAAGCACCCCACGCTTTTGGTGGTAAAATTATTTATCCCAAGCGTGTTGGAAATTAAAATTATTTTTCATTTTTTTAGTTCGGTTTTCTAATAAAGTGTGTTGTTTTAGTTTTTTAAAACTATTATTTAATTTTTATTTTTAATATTTTACAGAATAAGATAAAAATGTAAATATCTTTAAATTCGATACTATTGTAGTATGAGCTAAAAGTAATACTCTTCTAAAAAAAACCTCCGGGCTGGATTTGAACCAGCGACCCATGGATTACTGAAATTATATACCACCAGAGTTCACCACTCTTCCAACTGAGCTCTTACGATTGACTAAAAAGTCGACAAGTCCGCAACCCATTATACCAGTTTTTATTTTTTTTTATTTTCTGATGATTCTGACCAGGATTTTAGAAAATAAGTATGAAATTATTGTATTGTCACGGGTCCTTTACAAGTATACAAAGTTTCAAGTCGATCCAATGATTTTAAGTGGGTTAAAATCGTGTTCAAAGATTCCATTACATAGATACAAAGATGCTTTTTTTGATTTTCTGATGATTCTGGCCAGGATTTTAAAAATAAATATAAAATTGTTGTATTGTCATGGGTCCTTTACAAGTATACAAAGTTTCAAGTTGATCCAATGTTTCTAAGTGGGTGAAAATCGTGTTCAAAGATTCTGTTACACAGATACAAAGACATTTTTTTTGACTTTCTGATGATTCTGGCCAGGATTTTAGAAAATAAATATGAAATTATTGTATTGTCACGGGTCCTTTACAAGTATATGAAGTTTCAAGTTGTGCGGGTTTATAACCTCACTAGTCGCTACCCTTCGTGCCGCTCTGGATCGTCTTTTGTTTCTGTTGCTTCTACTAGCATAGATCTGATTACCTCCAAGGTTATTAATCACAAAGCTACTTGCCCCGGGCCCATAGGAGGCAAGGATTGATTCATCTTTCTTACCTAAGCGTTTTAGCATAACTCAATAATAGTTCTCAAAACAACAGAGTGACTTAAAATGAGTGTTTTCACTATAATTATCAATCAGGAAAGTTAGACAGAAAAATAAAGGGAGCTGGAATGATCTCTTAACTGAGTTAGTTTCCGTATAGGAATATAAACAGCTACATGCACATAAATCACTTTGAACGTTAAGTATAAAAATTATATTTAATGTAAACAAGAAGTCTGAAGTAAAAACATAACCAAGATAAACATTTGATTATTCAAAAAGAAAAAGAAAGTGAATAAATAAATAATACTCTTACATGACAAAGAACCACATCATACCACATACCACATTCATGCTAGAGTCCAAGCCAGGGCGGCTTCTTCCCCGGTCTTCAGGACCAACATAAACTCCGCCACTTTTGTAGAGTTTTTTGAGATATTCAATTCTGTGTATATTAATTTTGTGTATTTGTTATGGTTTAGGCAATGTAAGCCATTTACGGGTAAAAAAGGTCTTTTTCACGTTTTTCACTACAAACGGTGTTTTTAAGGGTGTAGGCCAGGCATGGGGAACTTGGGCTCCGAGAGCTCATAACAAACCTCCCCGCCAATACTCATTCCACTCATTTGTACCTGTACTGGAGACGCAGGTACACAGTGATTGACAGTACTCTGTGAGAGTCAGTGGCGTTCAATCCAGCGTGAGCGGGGCAAATTCTAAACACCAGTATAACTTTAATACGGACTGGGTAAATTATTATTTTTTTCATTCAGAATCTACGAAAGTTGTTTGTTTATTGTGTTCTACGCGGTTCCGTCACGTGAAACACTATAATATCCCACGACATTTCAGATCTTCACATGCAAATCAATACGGATAGCACAGGCACGATTAGAAATATGTAACTATATTTTCACAGGGGCATATTAATGATATATACTTTTAAAATACATTAGGTAACATGCATGGAGTTCAAATTCATAAATGAAATATAATAGACATAGGGGACATTGTATGTTTTGTTTACACAGGGGATAACAGGATGGGATTTTTAAATAATCTAACGCAGCAAACACTCCAAAACGATAGCAGACAACCACTTTCAGAGAAATCAGTACGTGCTAGTTACCGGATTTCAAAATTGATTGCTGAGAAATCATATCAACTCTAAAATACACTCCAGATTAAACGATGACACCCTTGTCTCAATATTACGTCTCTCTACGAGTATTACCCAGCCTGACAGATAAATTAGTGTCAGCGGTCTACTACGCGCCCTTCAAACGTTTTCACAGATATACGTAAAGTATGTACGAATGGAAGGGATAGTGCATATGTTTCAGGTTGTAAGGTTGCGCCGCCACTGATACTGCATGGTATACCGAGATCACAATAACAACAGTCTTGAGTTCAATGAAAGGTGGAATGAGGAAGATGTCATACTACCCCTCATTCGGCAGTTCCCCATGCCTGGTGTAGGAGTTGAGTATCTGAACTCTCTTATAGCCTATGTTCATTCCGGGCATCTCCTGAATATTTTGCATAAAACCCCATCACAATCGGATCAACGGTATGGCCGCGCCTCAATTACGAACAAACAAACAAACATACAAACATACAAACGTTCAAACGTTCATATATTAGATTATTATTTATTATTATTATTATTATTATTATTATTATTATTATTATTATTATTATTATTATTATTATTAAATTATACACGTTTTAAATTATATGTGACGTTGGTATTTTCTTTGGTCCTAGCAACAAATGAACTATGATCTATAGTGATATTATAATCAGTCATACCGATACGCTATTTAATACGTTGGACAGGTAATAATTGTTACGTTTAGGCCTGTCTTTGGTAAAGCCAGAGTGACGGACAGCCATTACCTGCAGTTGATTGATGTTCCCACACAATACAAATGGCATGTCCATGGAAACTGCAATATATGATAGAAAAAATAAAATGCTAGCTCATGCAAGTCCAATGCATGGTTTTTAACTATCTATGAAATTTTAATTCAGTATAAATTACAAAACATGAAAGCAACTAGGCCTAAGAGTAGCCTACAACAAATACAAGTTCAGTTGGGCAGGAACTGCGTAAACTAATCGAATTCTACAGCAAGCCAAATTTAAGGTCCGATTTTGCTGGTTCACAGAATATTTATTTAATGCAGGGGCATTGATAAAATTCTCTTTGTCCTTATAATGACAAAACTCAAAAAAAAAAAAAAAAAAAAAGAAAACCATAGAAGAAAAGAACAGATATAACACAATTGTCTGGGGGGTTGTCTTTATCCATTCACCGTTTCTCATGCTTCCCAATCACATGGGGCTAGGTCAGATTGACCTTGGAGGTCATGGAAGAAGAGGAAAGTCATCTTGAGAAGCACATTCAATCAATCTGATATGACTGCCCTCTAGCGGTAAAATTTGCAAGTTACACTTTGTCAACAAGTACGTATGAAAGCTGGATAGATACCCTTCCTCTGATACAAGTGTTTCGCCATGTCTGTTATGGTTACTGTTCTACAGACCCACGAAACCTCGGAGGGACTTATGACTTGCCCAGTATTAATTAATTTAATGTAGAGGAATTTATATAAATATCATTGGCCTTACAATGACACAACTACAAAAGAAAATACATAGAAGAAAATAACAGATATAACACAATGTCGGGGGTATTTATCCATTCAACTTTTCTGTTGCTTCCCAATACTTGTTGACTAAGCTGTCACTTCTCAAAGCAGGGCAGAGAGACCAACATCAAAGTCCACGATGAGTCCGAGATTGAATAAGAGGCAGTGCAACTATTGGAGATGTCAATGCAGTGTACATGTTTGTCCAGGCAATCAGTGCCAGTGGCCATTCGAAATTTTGCTACTGCTTCTTTCTTTGGCCAGTTTGGGACATATTTATAACTTCTTTCCCATGTTGAATTTTCAGTCTAGTTCTTGAAACTATTGTGATGGATTTCCTGTATTTTTTTATGTTTGGCAGCCGCAGTTGTAGTTAAATTTGTTGTTGTGTGGTTGAATGTGTGTGCCTTTCTTTGCTATGCCCTCTGCAGCCTCATTTCCAGTAACACCACAATGGGAAGTGATCAATCGGAGAACGATTTTCATTCGACTTGCAATTTTTTAATTATCTCCTTGCTTTGCGATATATCATTATTGAATGGTCGTATGTTATAGTTTAGCAGATATTGCTGCTCGGGATTCTATATTTGTGAATGCTGCTCTTCGGTGCAGTAGTAGTAGTTGTTGCAGAGCAACTAGAATGGCTCTAATCTCTGAATCAAAAGATATATGGTCTCTTCCTACACATGAGTATGATGAAAACAAACTGCAGTGTACATTAGCATCCATGTTTCCACGTGGGGTACAGTGGTAAACTTACTTCCATGTGTTATACCCTGGAAACGTTCCTTATACTTAAACGGCTCAAGTAGTTTACCGCGCCCAGTAGATAATAATGGTTTACAGAATATATATAATATATTATATACATCTCTTAATCAAATAATATGTATACGCATTTGGTTGCAAGAAAACAAACGTGGAGACCGTTTGACTGATTTTTAAATTTAGGTTTACAGGTAAAACATACTCCCAACGGTCAGATTTCCCCAATTTTTTTAGCATATACTAATTTATCTCCATTGACACTATCCAATCCGTGGTTCATGGCTGAGCGGGGCATAAGCTCTCCATACATTCCTATCCTGAGCTAATATTTTCCAATCACTCCCTGTATAATCTACTTCCCTCAAATCATTGTTAATGTTATTCTCCCACCTCATTCTTGCGCTCTACACAACTGGGCGTTTTACCTCTGTTTTCCTATAGTCCCCATTCTGGCAACTTCCCCCATTTCTGCAACATGATCCTGCCCATTGTAGTCTACGTGACTTAACAGTTCTTGTTATATCTGTCTTCCTATAAAGACTATGTAGTTCATTTTTATGTAATCTTTTCCATTCACTGTCTATTCATCTCTCTTTGGTCCAAAAAAAAAAAAAAACAGAACTTTAATCTCAAATACTTACAATCTTCTTTCCTCCCTTAAAGTAAGAGTCCATGTTTCACATCGATATAATATAATTAATAGAATAACAGTTTTATATATTTTCAGTTTAACATTTTTTGAAAGGAGATGGGACGTCAAGAGTCTCTGTAATGCATAATAGCATGCATTTCCAGGTTTGAGCCGATGTTTAGTTTCTTTGTGCATCTCATTTCTATTTGTGATTATTGTTCCTAGGTATTTGAATTCAGCCGCTTCCTCAAAATTTCCCTCATTTGTCATTAGCTGTCCATTTGTAAAATATAATGTATTTTTTGAGAATATCGCATATCCTTCTACAATTATTTGAAAACCATATACCGAATTCGGTTGTGAAAATCGAAAATTATAGTGGCTAGAGCAATTATTAAATTTTCTGTTTACGATTTTGAAAAAAAAATTGTTTGATTTTATGTTTCCTTTGTAGGTTTCTCTGTGAAAATTAGACCAATATTATCTCTACAATACATTTCTGCACGGGAATTATTTATGTTGTTGCCCAAGGTCTCGAATTTATGTTAAGTCTATGTTAAGGACTCTCCTGGCGCTTCATTATCATTTGTCACCCATCATATCATCGGGGTAATGCAACTCCGAATTCATGTGCCCGAAAAAACCCCACCCCATGTAAGAAATGCCAATTAAAATTCGGCCATCCATATTAATTCTGCACGCAGGCAGGTCCTTCACTGACAAATAATAGCATTTTTCATGCTATGCTTGCAGCTTTACTAGGGATTTGTAGGTGTGGTATCTTCCCGTTGCTTCCTTCCACACCGGTGAAGGATGAGTGATGATGATGAATGACAAGGATGATGATGCATGATGATATGTTCGGGGACTGTTTGGGCCTTAAAGTTTTCCTGAAATTTGTCTTACAGGCGAGGAAAAACCCCGATAAAAACCTCACCCAGAAAAACCGCCCCACCGGGGATCGAACCCGGGCCCGCTGCGTGACAAGGCAGCACGCTACCTCGAGACCACAGCGGTGGACGTAATTCGGCCATAGCTAGGGGAGAAATTCAAATTGTCATAAAAGATAACCGGTGATATTGGATAAAATAATACATTTCTGCACAAATATATTTTTCTGACAAAATCATATAGGTGTGACTTAATTATCACAATACATTTCTATTATATTTACCACAAGGTATTCATACTTTAAATCTTTGCATTTATCGTGTTCTATTAAGAAATACTTACATCATGGCCACCATTTATGAATGCCGTGTCACATAAGGACGAAGTTTTAAGTGATGACTGCGAAATTCCACAAATTATTAAAAATAAGTCGAAAAAATCAAGATTACCTTAATGTGTTTACCAAATAGTATATTGAGCAGATCTTATTAGATGTAAGCTAAACTTAATTAAACAGAGGCTTCGACATGGGAAAGCTAGCAAGTCATAAAAAAGCACATTTTACAGGGAAACAAAAAACAATTTTTCCAACATTAATTTCAATATAATTTTGACACTACTATACATGAAATTTTATTTTCAAAATAGTTATAATATATCCACATTAGCTTTACAAAAATATTTAAATTTAAAAGTGTCAAATTTGTTTTTTGCTTCCACTGTAAATTTTGCTTTTTATGACTTACTACCTTTCCCATGTCAACGCCTCTTTCTTTTTATTCTCATGACGTACGTTAATTATATTGTGCGTGTGCAGAGATTAAATTTCCTTTGTCAGAGTTATATGAGATATGTATAGCTGTTTTCTGTACATTGAAAGATTTATAATTATAGCAACGTGTCATCAACGGGTTTAAACGTAAGAATATTATTAACATTTCGTACGTTAAAATGAGTTACCACACACTAAACTTTAGTTTTTAATTGTGTTGGCCAAAATTGCGCGTGTTATAAGTGATGTGAAACTGTAATTATTCGTTTTGACACTCATTTTAATAACGATAAAATATCAAATTCGAAGATTCATACGAGCCCGAAAATCTTTAGGCTCGGGACCCAGAGGACTTGTCCCTTGGATTTTTATATCCTAAAAATCCATCGACCACGACCGGGTTTGAATCTGCGACCCTAGGGAGATAGAGGAAAAAAATAGACCACAGAGGCAGATAAAGTAAAGTAATCCCACTGCAGGCCTTAGGAGGCCCTTTGGGTAGTAGGAGTAATGCTTCCACCTTTCTAGACAATCGGCAAGAGATGTCAGCCGGGTTATCAGCCCCGCGACCCTCAGGACTAGAGGCAAAAACATAACCACTATACCACCGAGGCCGATAATGTAAAGTGATCGAACTACAGGCCTTAGGAGGTCCTTTCTAGGCAACTGGCGTGAGATTTCAGCCGGATTGGGTGTCAAACCTACTTAAATCGCCTTTACCTCAAGTAGAAGCGTCTGGTACTGATTTTTGTTACAGACTAAGTGGATCACAATATCGTGATGCCACCAGAAGATTTAGTACAATTTAAAAATTATGACCCCCACCGGTTCTCGAGCCGCCGATCTTCCGGCTTGTATCTTATTGACTTAACCCACTATGCTAGGGCGTGCCCCTTCTGATAGTAGGTTCTGAAACTACTTCTTAATGAAGTAATCTTATCTGTGAACATCCAATCAGAATTTAGTATTCTGAGAGTTTAGAAGATGTTAGAAAGTGCCGGTTGATAATAAAGAGATCTTCTCATACAGCAGAGTGGAAAAAGCGCGGGTAACTTTGAAAATAAACTTTTGTTATCTGCAATCTGACGCATTATGAAGTCGTTGCTTCTCCGAACATAAAATCCGGGCTGTGAGAGAGAAACACATTCAAATGTACGCCTGAAACAACTTCACCGATTTTCCAGGAATCCAACTTTTTTAACTTCCACCCAGTTATACAACCCCAGTCCTGCAATAAAATTTATTGTTAAGTCTGCAATAATAAAAGATATATTATAAACGTTAGTTGTAAAGAAAAACATCCATTACGTTATACTGGAATAAAAATACAGGCAGTTCTACTGGTTTTAGTGGTTCAGGCTGAGAATGGAGGAAGCTTCACAATTAAGAACTCTAATTTATATGACAATTGCATGTCTAAAATTAAAATTGGCAGTAAATTGTCACATGGTCTTTCGATAAATAAAGGTCTTCGTCAAAGTTGTTGTCTATCACCGACTCTGTTTAAAATATATGTACATGAAACATTAAATAATTGGAGGAGAAAATGTTCAAGCATGGGAATTCCTATTTCAAACAACAAAACTTTGTACAACTTACATTTTGCAAATTATCACTTTTTAATTGCACGAGATTATGAAGATTTAGAATACATGACTAGAAAATTAATAGAAGAATATGAAAAATGGGGATTAAATTTGAACATGAAAAAACAAAATATTTATCAATTGGTGAACCAGAACAAAATTTAATTTTGGAGACTGGAGAATCAATAAAATCTTGTAGTGAGATCACATATTTAGGAATTATAATGGAAGCTTCTTGTAGGAAAGCCAGATGGAAAACGCCCAGTTGGTAGACCAAGAATGAGGTGGGAGAATAACATTAACTATGATTTGAGGGAAGTACATTATACAGGGAATGATTGGAAAACATTAGCTCAGGATAGGGATGTATGGAGAGCTTATGTCCGCGCGGCCATGAACCTACGGGTTCGATAGTACCAGTAAGTAAGTAAGTAATAAATAAAAATTGGAGTTATGAAGAGGAAATAGGAAATAGAAATAATAAAGGAAAATTTGCAATTGCTTGCCTCAATGGAATATTGTGGGTAAAAAATATAAGCAATAAAAATAAAATGAATATATATCATACAATTGTTAAAAGCATCATTACTTATGGAGCAGAACTTTGGCCATTAACAACAAAAACAATAAGTACCTTTTGGCAACGGAAATTGATTTTATACCAAGGGCCGCAAGAATTTCAAGAAGAGAAAAAATTAGGAACTCAGTTATAAGGGAGAAAATGAAGATTGAAGACACTATTTTAGATTATATTAAAACTCAGCAATTAAGATGGTACGGACATGTCCGGCGAATAGAAGAGGATCGACTACCAAAATCTTTTTGGAATGGAAACCTGAGGGAAGACGAAGCAGAGGAAGACCTAGAATCTCCTGGAGTCAGGGAATATGTTTATGTATGAAGGACAAACATCTACAACCAGGAGATTGGATGGACCGAAAAAACTGGCTATTAGGAATCGGACGATGTCAAAGACATTAATCAACCGATGATCTATCTAAATAATTTATGTAATTGCTAGCTAATAACTGGCGTGCGCCTAAATAAATAAATAGTATATTACAATGCGAGGTTGGAAAGTGATTTTTACAGAATCGAGGAAAAATATTTAAAAACGTGCGTTGTACATTAATTTTTGCGCGATGGTGTTTTCAAAATAATAAATAATAGTAAAATAATAACATCTTTGTTGGAAATATTTGCGTTCATTACAAACAAATGATTAACGTTAACAATGTGGGCATTGTTTATTAGTTGAAACAACAGGAGGCCTTGAGAACAATTATTGATAACATGACCGCAAGTACGTATTTATTGTTTTTTATTATTACAAATAAAGTTCAGTTCATTCAAAATGCAGTGATTTGTTTCGTATAATGTATATTAACACTATGTTTTGGATATTTTCTGTATATACATTGTACGTAGTATACATAGAGGGCAGTGGTTTTACTTCCCGCATTTGGGTGTAAATGTAATATTACATTATAGTTATTTAGGTTGGCAACCTCGAAATGTAGGAAGTTCAAAATTTCCAGTAATGGTTGCCATTACTGGTTAGTACGACAAAACACACTATCGCGCAAAAATGTGTTTTTTATATTTAGTTGAATAAGTTAGAAAAAAATTATTATAAATTTTTATCGTAATTATTTTTAGATACCTCGAACTAATTACCCGACATTCCCCGGGAATTTACTTATCCTGCCCGATATTCTTAGCATCAACGAGCTGAAAGACGAAAATTATTGTGTTATCCGTCAAAGATAGACATATACTGTAACGGATATTTCATGTAGATTTTTTTATAAATTCAATTCAGTTTACATTTTTCTGTTCAATGCCCCAGGTTATCATTTCGACATTTCTGGTATTCTCTCCTGGCATTGGCTTAATTGTAACCCACGTCTGAAGTTGGGGCGGAGTTACGTTGCCCCGATGATATGATGCATGATAAATGATAAAGAAGCGCTAGAAGAGTTCTTAACCTAAACTTAACCTAAATTCCAGACCATGTGCAACCACAGGAATGATCCCCTTTAAGGAAAATTCCTATGGTTTGACCGGGAATCGAATCCGGGACCTCATGAACAGCAGTCAGAAACGCTGACCACTAGCCCATGAGGCTGGCCATTCTGTTTAAATTAATTTGGTATATTTGTTATATTAGGCATAGCAAGCCATTTAAGTGTAAACAATGTTTTTTTTATTCCGGCCCTATGATACGTACGGTAATTTGTTATACGATAATCGTATCAAAAAAATGCTATAAATGATGGTAAAAAGCCCATTCAAATCTGTTAAGTAGTTTTTGAGTCCATAAAGAACAAACAGACTCACAAACACTCATATATATATATGTTATATTGCAAATTTTTGCGGATATAAGTATGAATATGAAAGTTTTCTTGGGTTTTCCGCGTCCTGGATTCAAGTTCGGCCTCTGGCCACTGATTCCGACGTTTTGGCATGATCCCACATGCCATTATCAAGGAATGATAAGTTCGAGTCACAGGTTTAGGTCTTATATAATAAAATACATAGAGTTGTCGCTGAGGTCCGTTTCCGAAGATATACACCATCCAATGTTCAGTTCTTATGTTGTTATATACCTTCAGTTTTCAGTGTGGTCCGTTTCCGAAAACTTAAGGTATTTAACAACATAATAACTAAACATTGGATGGTGTACGTCTTCGGAAACGGACCACGCGAAAACTCTATGTATTTTATTATATAAGACCTAAACCTGTGACTCGAACTTATCATTCCTTGATAATGGCATGTGGGATCATGCCGAAACGTAGGAATCAGTGGCCAGAGGCCGAACTTGAATCCAAGACGCGGGAAACCCAAGAAAACTTTCATATTCATATATATATATATATATATATCAACTCGTGCCCAACTCAGGGTCGGGTCAAGGGATAAGATGAGATGAAGACCACTATATAGAGGTCTGTGAACGACAAGGGTGCTGGTCGACCACGCCTGACGCATCATCACGGGGCAGATGAATGAAATGAAACGAAATGGATGAGATGAGTATGGAGAAATGGTGGAATGATATTGTGGCAAGGGAAAACGGGAGAAAACCTCAAGAAAAAACTTGCTCAAGCTCCGTTTCGTCAGGTAACAGTGCAGAAATCAATTATTCGGCGATTGGACATATGTGTCACCAGTTTTAGAACTTAATGTGAATGTTCTATTAATCATAGTTCGTATAGGCAGTACTATTATATGGCAGTAATAATACCACTTCATGTTTCCATTAATAAGGTTCTCTATTTATTAGAATTATTGCACATTGTGTTACATTTCTGAGCTCTATAATAATAATAATATAAATTTATCTTTGTGCTATTAATAGTGTTTGAAATTAAAAAAAAAGTATACAACATTTTTAACAAAAAAATTGTGGTTCTGAATTTTAAAAAAATCACATTCCATATCTGAACATAAGAAAACCTTATTATTGTCAAATGCATTATAGACAATAACATACTAAATTTTGGAAACAATTGGATAAGTAGTTTTTGAGAAAATTGCACGAAGACAATACTTTTAAGAAGTTCGATTTTTTATTTTCATTTATTTGTATTTTTAATTACTTATGAAGAAATATGTCTAAAAAGTTAACCAGAGTGTCATTATGTTCAGGAAGACTTGTTTAATTAGTGACATAATTTTCATGCACATTACTTAAGAATAAGCTGGAAAAATGATTTTTATATGTTGCATATTTTTATACCAAATTGCAAGGAAATTTGTACCGGCTATCCTTAACTGCAAGGTACAGAAATCAAAGGCAGAATTCAGCAATGGCAACGCAATGTACGGAGCAGATGTATTCCCTGTTTCAATAAGAGTGAAGTGAAGTGAAGTGAGGCGGGACGTGGCGCGGACGCAGGTAGTGAGGGTTACCCAATATACCAATCTGGGAAGTGTATTACTACCCTATAGTTTAAAAGAGAGGTTGGCGCTGCATATTAGTGCCTTGCTGTTAAAATGGGAGATACAATTTTCTTCTCTGGAACAAATTTCAAGGTAGGTTTCGCAGCAATGAATGACACTTCCGTTATAAGTAATATCTTAATTGCCTACTAGGCGTCTCTTGAGGCAACACATGGCATTCACAACATCTGTAGAGAAATAAGTGTAACGAAATCAGATTGGTTAATAAAACACAAAAGGGGTGATCAAGATCCGACTGTTATAAGAGTTGTAGGATGTGGAAGAAAGGAACCAAATTGAAATATTTGGTTGAGCATAAAAAAATGAAGTCTCCGGGAGAAAACTGGCTAAGAACAAACTTCCTCATTAGCTATTTCACTCACAATTATGCATCGGCTTAGAAACACAAGGACGTGCAAGGAGATAAATTAACTTGGGCATTTTACTTGCAGATTTAGGAATTATAGATGGTGTGGCATCTGTCCCGGAGTGGCAACACTACCAAATACATACCTTATTCACGTAGTGGGCTTACGGATATGTAACGTGAAATGGAGACGGAAGACCAAAATTCTCTTAATCTGAAGATTAAAGAAAGTATTTTTATTTCATAGTAAACTGAAGCTGAATGCAGACTGTTTTATATTATATAACATTTTGTCATTTCCAGAACATAATAATCACACATGACATGAACTAAACTCAATATATATTTGAAAAAAAAAAAAACTGAAATAAAATACAAAAATATGAAATATAATTCCGATAAAGCAAATTCATATTGGAAAATAATTTTCTTGGAAATGATAAAAATTGGTTGAATTGGAAGCCATGCGTAACTATCGTTGCAACAAAGTCTGTCAGCCCGTTCGCATCAAATTACTAAAACGTTATATGTATATACACACATACATACACAACATACACACATTTGTCTCCATTAACCCGGTTTGACTTCAATAACTAGCTCACTGGCAATATCGAACCCATAGGTTCGTGCCACGCGGACATAAGCTCTCCATATATCCTTATTCTGAACTAATGTTTTCCAATCATTCCCTTATAATCTATTTTTATGAAATCATGGTTAATGTTATTCTCCCACCTCATTGGTCTACCAACTGCTGGGCGTTTTATTTCTGGTTTTCCTACAAGAAGCTTCCATGCACGTCTTTCATTCCCCATTCGTGCCACATATCCTGCCCATCGCAGTCTAAAAGACTTAATTGTTCTCATTATATCTGGCTTCCTATAAAGACCATGTAGTTCAGTGTTATATAGTCTTCTTCATTCACTTTTCTGTTCATCTCTCTTTGGTCTAAAAATTTTCCTAAGAACTTTATTCTCAAATACTCGTAATCTCCTTTCCCCCCTTAAAATAAGAGTCAATGTTTCGCATCCATATAACTGGTAGAATAACAGTTTTATATGTACATTTTCAGTTTAACGTTTCTTGAATGGAGCTGAGACGTCAAAAACAGGGCCTAAATTTTATTACTCTTTATTTCAGGGTGTTGTAGAATCTCATCCAGAAGAGGTTCTCAAAAGACTGTGGGGTTGTTAAGGAATGAGGAAGGGAAGCAAATAAAAAAAAATGTATAGAGAAAAACTAGATGGAGGCACTTGGATTAAAACCAACAGGATAATATTGCAGGTTGGGTGAGGAAAGTTCATTGTGCCTACAAAGAGACCTAAAACAGTTTATGAGAAAAAAGGTATTTATTTAGCAGTTTCACAGCTTCTTCCTGAGCCCAATTAATCTGTTGTCATTCTCTTCCATCCCTTTCTGTCTTTCCAATCTCCATCGTGCAAATCGATGCTGGAGCATCAGTAGATTTAGCAATCTTCTCACTTCATGTGGCAGGTGTTTCATCATAGATATAATAAGTATTATTATAGTATTGTCATTATTGATTTCGTACATCTCAATGATGGATAAATCATATTTGAAGAGAAAAATTATACGCTCAGACCGGGACTTGAACCCGGGACCCTTGGTTCTCTAGACCAAGTGCTCTACCAACTGAGCTACCTGAGCAAGTACCGATCTAAACGCAAATCTTTCTCTATATACATTGTAATTCCCGTCCACCAAATGCTATGAAGCCATGCTTCTATCTTGCAAATGTCTTCTTAATAAAGGAGCCGCCATTTGCAAGATAGAAGCATGGCTTCATAGCATTTGGTGGACGGGAATTACAATGTATATAGAGAAAGATTTGCGTTTAGATCGGTACTTGCTCAGGTAGCTCAGTTGGTAGAGCACTTGGTCTAGAGAACCAAGGGTCCCGGGTTCAAGTCCCGGTCTGAGCGTATAATTTTTCTCTTCAAAAATTATTATAGTAGTTTGTACTGTAAAGGATAATATCTATTTATTTTAAAAGTTTATCTTATTTTTGTACCTTATGTATCACTAAATAACAAAACAACAAGAGAGACCCAACTGAAATTTTATAAAATGTTGGCAGACCCCGGTACTGCTCTATGGTTCAGAAGCCTGGATACATAAAAAACAAGACCTAAGTACGATAACGGCGGCAGAAATGAAATTTTTGAGATCTGTTAAAGGGTGCACTAAGGAAGACAGAATCAAGAACACAGAAATAAGACAGGAACTTGAAATATTTGCAATAACTGATAAAATGGATACATATAGACAAAAATGGAAGCAACACATAGACAGAATGAATGAAGATAGATATCCAAAACAAATAACAAAATACAAACCTAAAGGCACCCGAGATGTGGGCAGACCTAGAAAGAGATGGGCTGAAGTCGGAACGGGTCAACATACCTAATCCATGAATGAAGATGATGATGATGATGATGATGTATCAGGGTTAATTAAAATCCACGTTATTTTTGACCGTCCTCTTCTTCTTATACCAAATGGAACCCATTCTAACATTCTTCTTGGGAATCTGTCTTCTGTGATTCTTTCTTTTTACATGACCATACCATTTTAATTGTTCGTTTTTTATGAAATTCATAATTGAAGTTTGAACATTCATCTTTTGTTTAATTACGCTGTTTCTTATTTTATCTCTTCTAGAATTTCCAGCTGAACGCTCCAAAAATCCATTTGTGCACAATTTAATTTACCAACTGTTCTAGATTTTAATTCCGATGTTTCTGCGTCATATGTTATTGTACTTCTTATTATTGTATTAAAATGTTTGTTTTTGTTTTAAAACTCATATCCTTATCCCATAAAACACCATTTAAATTTGATATTGCAGACTTGCCTTTATTTATTCTCTCATTAATTTTAGTATCATGGCTTCCATCTGCACTAATTTTGTCCCCAAATATACATATTCGTTACATACTTTTATTTTTCCACGTCTGTCTTCTAAACTCAGATCTTTTCATTGATCTCTCATTACCAAACACTTCGTTTTGTCCAAATTTGTCTTTACTTCTCATTTTTCATACTCCTCCTTCAGTTTTCTTCTCATGTACTCTAAATCTACGTAATCTTCTGCCACCAGTAACCGATCACCAGCAAATAGCAACAAATAAATAGTATCTTCTTCTACCTTTATTCGCATAGGTGAACATTTGTTTTCCTATTGTGCTAAAGCGTTTTCTAGGAACGTAGAATGTACAAGGTATTAGAAAAAAGACTGGGGAATAATAAACAATATATTACACGTCCAAGTTAACTGTTCACGGGCGGAGGGGAAGAGTTATAGCGCTAGTGTCGCCGATCTACTGAATCTGTGGAAGGGATGTAGGAGAAAATTGTACATCCGATCACGTATTGAAATTTTTCAACTTCAAATGTGGGGGGAGAATCTCTAAACACGTGAAAGATCTTAACATGGTTGTCAAATTAGTCATTTAAGCACGGTACGCTCAAGCGGTCGGATCATTTAAAATCACAGTATTTGTCGTCTCTCTGTTACCAGCCTCGCAATAAATCACAAGTGGCAACATGTAATGAGAAGGGCAAGGAAGAGACAGCTCATTCCTAGACGTAACCCCAAAAGTAACAGGTTGTCAAGTTAGTCATTCTGCCACTGACCGCGCAGAACGACGGATAATTAAAATACATTGTATTTGTCTACTTTCTACCTGCCAATCAAACAACATAATACAGAGGATAGGAAGTGGCAACATAGTAAGGAATAGAAAGAGAAGACAGTTTGTTAGTTAACATATTTTCCGCCTGCACAAAACACTTGGATGGGTAATATATATGATATGAAAAGAAAATGAATGCTTGAGTTGGGATTTGAACCCTAGTCTCTAAACTCTGTACGTTTTAACGCTCAAACAACCTGAACTACGCAAGTATTCCAATTCAAACATACATTTTTCTTCTTCTTCTTCTAAGACCATGTTTCCCTTAACAGAGATTTAGGCACTCTCCCCTTACAGGGAAAACTTTGAACCATATTAATTTAGTTATACTTGTTTTCGTATAGATGTCATTAGAGTGATCCGTGGTCAGCGTTCCGCCTCATACTGACATCTAGGAAACCAAGGTAGTACTAGGACGGGAAAATTCGGCAAAATTTGCTTAGAGACCTTTCCATTCAGGCTTAAGGATCTTTTACGATCCTGAAAATCTTCAGACTCGGGACCCACGGCTTAAAGTCCCTCCCGGAGGACTTGCTCCTTGGATTTTCCGTCCTAAAAAATCCATCGACCCCGGCTGGGTTTGAACCCGCGACCCTCGGAACCAGAGGCAAGGAGCATAACCACTAGTCCACCGCGGCCGATTAATTTTTTTTCTTATATATGCAATATTCTAAATATATATACACTCATACACAGACTAGGGCTGAAAGAGAGAACAGGGCTCGCTTGGTTTTTAAGTTGGGGGCTGGCAATTATCAAAGTCAATATGATTACAATATATTCGAATATGTTCGATGGCAGGAATTGTGAAGATGAAATACATATTGTGACGTATCTCATACGGGCATTTGAATTTCGCGGGTGACGGTGAGAATAGTAGTCTCGCATTGGTAGAAATAAATTAGCTAATCGCTGACTCGCGAGTCGTAGGTCCCGCGCAGATCATCAATGGTTCTTAACTTCCCTACCATGAGGTTTCTCCAAGCTTAGACCCTCCCTACCGGGAAAGTTTGATGCCAGAAACTTCCATATGAGAAAAGTCTCGATTGGAAGCCGATACATTTCCTCCCCGGCCTATATAAACTATTTTCAAGGTTGATAGTCAGTCAATTTTGTTGTAACAGCGATACAGTGAGCAGAGAAAGAGAAGAAACTGAGGCGAGTGTATTCGTAAGTGACTGACGATAATTGCGTGATAGATAAGTTTTAAAACAAGATTAATTAAGTAAAGTAAAGTAATCCCACTAGAGGCCTCAGGAGGCCCTTGGGGTAGTATGAGGTCAAGGCTCCCACGTTTTCTAGACAATCGGCACTTGATGTCAGTCGGGTTGTCAGCCCTGCGTGACGGCCGCCTTTACCCCCAGAACAAGCATCTGGTACTCATTTCCATTAGAGGCTGAGTCGACCCCAGGGTCATAGTGCCGCCAGAAGGTTTAGGTCAGTTTAAAAATCATGACCCGACTGGGACTCGAACCCTCGACCTCACGGCTTGTAGCGCAGTGCCTTAACCACTACGCTACGGCGCGCCCCCACAAGATTAATTATTACAGCAATTTATGAGTAGAATGTCACGGAGAGCTTATAGAATTAAATCAAGTTGTTGTGGAGCATTTTTTCAGCGTTTCTGACTACTGTTCATGAGGTCCCAGATTCAATTCCCGGTCAAACCATAAGAATTTTTCCTTAAAGGAAATTATTCCTGTGGTTGCCCATTGTCTGGAATTTAGGTTATGTTAAGGTTAAGAACTCTCCTGGCGCTTCATTATCATTTATCATCCATAATATCATCGGGGTAACGTAACCCCGCCTTCTAGGCGCCCCAACTTCAGAAGTGGGTTAGAATTAAACCAGTGCCAGGAGAGAACACCAGAAATGTCGAAATGACTACCTGGGGCATTACAAAAATTGAGATGAAAGAGTATGTATAAAGCACAAGGAAGAATAGAGAAGTTATTATTATTATTATTATTATTACTATTATTATTATTATTATTATTATTATTATTATTATTATTATTATATTATTATCGGCCGCGGTTGACTAGTGTTTATGCTCCTTGCCTCTGGTCCCGAGGGTCGCGAATTCAAACCGGCCGGGGTCGATGGATTTTTTAGGATGGAAAATCCAAGGAGCAAGTCCTCCGGGAGGGACTTTAAGCCGTGGGTCCAGAGTCTGAAGACTTTCAAACTCGTAAAAGATCCTTAAGACTGAATGAAAAGACCTCTAAGCAAAAATTACCGAATTTTCCCGTCCTAGTACTACCTTGGTTTCCTAGATGTCAGTATGATGTGGGACGCTGACCACGTACCACTCAAATGACATCTATATGAAAGCAAGTGTAAATAAATTAGTATGGTTCAAATTCTTCCCTGTAGGGGGAGAGCGCCTAAATCTCTGTTAAGAGAAACATGGGCTTACAAGAAGATTGTTATTATTATTATAATATTATTATTATCATTATTATTATTATTATTATTATTATTATTATTATTATTATTATTATTATTATTATTATTATTATTATTATTATTATTATTGTCTATCACTATGGTCTTGGGGTAAGGTAGTTGCCTCGTACTAAGCGGGTTGTGATAAGTTTCCTAGGTGAGGTTTTCTTTGGGTTTTTCCTCATCTGAAAGACAAATGTCGGGAAACTTTAAGGCCCAAATGTTTCTCGAACATAGCAATACTCCATATATTTTCTTTGTTTAGTATGATGGGTAAATGGTGTGTACTGTCTAAAATTTTTTATTTGCCCTATGTTACCACTGAACTGATCACTCATCCAAGAAGGCACTCCATGCCCTTGTATTGTCAAACAATATTATGTGATTCAGAGTTAAAAAAATCCTCTCCCTAAGCGTCGTTTGCTCTCTAAATTCCGGGTGGCGTAGGAAATGTAAAAATACCTGTAAGGGAGATATTAAACAAAGGTAAAGAGGGATTATTATTACTTTTCTTGAAAGTTTTATCAGTGACGTTATGATATTTCAGAAACGGACTTTTCATTGAAACGCCCTCAACTGGTTTGTATTTACATTTACAGATTGACGCTTTGCAGAAGCAGATAATAATTGAGTTGAATATTTTCCTGGAAAACAGCGATGCGTCCATATTGACTGTAGCTTATAAACTTGGGAAAACATTTAAAAATGAAATTCATTAAAACATTTTGAAATGCCTTGTTTATTCGAGTTTGTAGCAAGCATTACACATATAAAAACAAATGTATTTTACATCGGCCATTTTCAGTCCGATGACATTATCTCAACCTATTGTGTCTTGTTGATATTTCATTTCAGGGAATTCCGAATGAATGAAGCTGTTGAGATTTTTCTTATGACAAGATTTTTTTTACAGATTTTCACCGATTCTGTCTATTAGATACTGAAAATCACCATGGCAAAAATTTATACACGCTATATGTGTGTGTGTGTGTGTGTATATATATATATATATATATATATAGAGCAAGAGGAACACGTGATGTTGGAAGACCTAGAAGACGTTGGGCTGATGCATTATGAAGTCGGAACGGACAATTGCCTAATCCCTGGAGTGATGATGATTATATATATATATATATAGGTTCACCGCTGTGGTATCGAGGAAGTGTGCTGCCTTATCACGCAGCGGGCGCGGGTTCTATTCCCGGTCGGGACAGGTTTCTGGGTGAGGTTTTTACAGGTTTTTTCCTCATCTGTAAGACAAATCTCAGGAAACTTAGGGCCCAACGGTCCCCGAAAATCATCCGGCCATCATCATCATCATCCTATAATTCCCTAGTAAAGCTGCAAAGCATAGCATGAAAATGCTATGAATTGCAGTGAAAAGACCTGTCCTAGGGCAGAATTACTATATATATATATATATATATATATATATATATATGCTACGGCAGTGAGACATGGACTTTTGAGGAAAGGAGAAGAGAGCAAGATAACTTCTATTGGAAATGAGATTCATAAGATACACAGCAGGATATACCAAATTGGATCACAAACGCAATGATGATATCTTGAAGGAACTACGTGTAAAACCGGTCATTGAATACATACATAGATACCAGAACAACTTGATGAATCATTTGCGATGAATGAGTTCAGATAGAGTTCCCAAGGCCATGCTTCATTATTGTCCAACAGGGAAGAGATCTCTGGGCCGTCCAAGAAAACGCTGGATACAAAATTCATCAGTGAGATCGTAACAGGCCTATAGGCATAAGACTTGGTTGGATGAAGAAGAATATTGCGTCTACTGTGTTGCCTGATGGCTTCTGGTGAAACTGACAAGGGGACGAACACTGAGTACATTAACCCCTAAGAATTTGGTGTGAATTGTCGAAGCAGTGCGTAATTTTATGATATAATATACAAAATCAAGATTGAAGTTTTATAAAACATTGGAAGTTTCTGCATTGCTTTATGGAGCGAAACTTGGGTAATGACCAAAAAATTACAAAGTAGAATACAGAGCGCAGAAATGAACTTCCTTAGAAGAACAAAAGGCTGCACAAGATTGATTCGGATAAAAAAAGGAAGATATAAGAACAGAGTTAAATATATATCCATTGAATGAAAAAATCAGAGAATATAGAGAGAAATGGTTTACACATGTGGAAATAATGTATGTAACAAGAATACCAAGAGCAGCATTCAACTACAAGCCAACAGGTTCAAGGAATGCAGGAAGGCCAGTGAAAAGATGGGCAGAACAACTGTGAGGTGGAACAGGCAATTTTTGCCTGGCCCGTGAAATGAAGAAGAAGAAGAAGAAGAAGATATATAAAAACGCTAAGAAGAATTTTCCCGATGGCTGAAGGCTAGTAGCTTTATTGTGCTCCGAGCTGGTGGCTCCGTGTTACCTAATGAGGTATATGTGTGTTTAATTACTAACACTCCTACCATTTTCAGCGTACTTGTTGGAGTTCCTTACCTCTTCCACTCCTTCCAATAACACTATGTGCTATACATATGTTTAAGCAAAGATTTAAACCACAATTGAAACTAAAACATATAAGTTTATTAAAAAAAAGGCACTTATTATTAATATCATACGCACAATTTTCTAACCGACTTTACGATATTGGTAATATCTGTAAATTATACCTTATTATGTTTTTGAATATTTTGTTAATTTAAAATATCTCACTCATAATAACAGTAATGGTAATAATAATATAATAATAATATAATAATAATAACAATAATAATAATAATAAACTATCTGCGTGCAAAAATAATAATTAGAGACGAAATTATTGAACAAGTATCCCACTTTAAATATTTAGGATGGGATATCAGCTATGGATATGATAAAGATGTTGAACATAAAATTCATTAGTTTCAAGCTGTTTTGTGGCACAATAAACAAACAAAATTAAAATTGTATAAAATAATGGCGGTCCCTGTCCTTTTGTATGGGAGCAAATCTTGGATTAACACCACCAAACAAGAAAGTAAAATCCAAGCAGCCGAGATGAAATTTTTAAGAAGAGTAAAAGAATGTACTAGAATGGACCAGAGAAGAAATGAAGATATCCGTGAAGAACTGCAGATCTACTCCATAAAAGCAAATATATTTAACAACAAGAATCAGTGGAAAGAACATGTAGAAAGAATGGAAGAAAGCAGACTACCAAATAAAATCTTACATTATTTTCCGAGAGGAAGAAGAGATGTCAGACGTCCTCGGAAGAGATGGTCTTAGATCTATTAGTGAAGACGAAACAGGCATTTAATGCCTAAACCAGTAAGTGAAGAAGAATATAATAATAATAATAATAATAATAATAATAATAATAATAATAATAATAATAATATATCAGATTTTTAGTATAAGACAGATTTTAGAAAATAAATGGGAATATAATGGCACTGTACATCAACTATATGTAGATTTCAAAAAAGCATATGATTCAATTAAGAGGGAGAAGTTATATAGTATCCTGCTGGAGTTCGGAATTCCTAAAAAGTTAGTTAGACTTATACGAATGTGTCTAAATGGCTCAAATAGTAGGGTGCGTGTAGGCAAACAGTTTTCGGACACTTTTGAAATCCAGAATGGGTTGAAGCAAGGAGATGCACTATCTCCTCTACTATTTAATTTTGTACTAGAGCATGCCATTAAATCTTTAGAGAATGAGGAAGGCTTACAACTGAATGGTATTAATAAGCTGTTAGTTTATGCTGATGATGTAGTACTATTGGCCGATAGCGAGGAGATACTAAAGGGCAACACGCACACACTATTGAGTAACACTAAGAAATTAGGACTGGAAGTAAATATCAGTAAAACTAAATATGTGGTCACAGGTAGAAATTCAGTATATAATGGAAATGGACAGCTAATGACAAATGAGGGAAATTTTGAGGAAGTGGCTGAATTCAAATACCTAGGAACAATAATCACAAATAGGAATGAGACGCACAAAGAAATTAAACATAGGCTCAATTCTGGAAATGCATGCTATTATGCATTGCAGAGACTTTTGATGTCCCAACTCCTTTCAAAAAACGTTAAGCTGAAAATATATAAAACTATTATTCTACCAGTTATATTATATGGGTGCGAAACATGGACTCTTACTTTAAGGGAGGAAAGGAGATTACGAGTATTTGAGAATAAAGTTCTTAGGAACATTTTTGGACCAAAGAGAGATGAACAGACAGATGAATGGAGAAGACTGCATAACAATGAACTACATGGCCTTTATAGGAAGCCAGATATAATAATAACAGTCAAGTCTTGTAGACTGCGATGGGCAGGACATGTTGTACGTATGGGGAATGAAAGACGTGCATGGAAACTTCTTGTTGGAAAGCCGAGGGAAAGCGCCCAGTTGGTAGACCAAGAATGAGGTGGGAGAACAACATTAACTATGAGGGAAGTACATTATACAGGGAATGATTGGAAAGCATTAGCTCAGGATAGGGATGTATGGAGAGCTTATGTCCGCGCGGCCATGAACCTACGGGTTCGATAGTGCCAGTGAGTAAGTAAGTAAGTAAGTATAATATACTCGTATCCACGGACACAGGGGAAGAGGCAGACCGAAACAGACTGGAGGAGAACCATTGTTGATGAAATTACATAGGAGGGGTTGGAGGGAAGTGAAGAAGTTGGATAAGAATATAATCCGTTGGCGACGCTTCGTGGATGCCCTATGCTCCTGAAAGGAGATAAAAGAGATGGTGATGATGATAAAATGGTGTATTAAACATGTTGTAGGATTATGCAATACATATTCTTGAAAACTATTTTCATTTTATTGCACAAGTTACACAATACCGTGTCAGTTTGTTTATTTCAGAAGCGTTTACTTGAATGTATGAAAGAAAAACTTACAACTATAACAAACATTTATTATTTTAGTGATGGTGCCTCAGCACAATACGAAAACAGAAGAATTTCAATAATTTATTCTTACATGACGAGGACTATGGGATTTCGGTAGAATGACTTTTTTTGCTACTTCCAGTGGAAAAGGCATTTGTAAAGGTGTGGGAAGAACATTTTAAATATAGTATTTAAAATGACGATCAAGTAATAATGACAGCATCAGAAAATGCTTTACAACAATTCCTTTATATTTTAAATGGACCAGAGAAGAAATGAAGATATCCATGAAGAACTCTCTCTAAAATACAATTAAGAATATCTACATCTAAAACAAAAATATTAGCTCTTAAAGGAAAATGTGCAATACGAACAAAAATATTCATAAACAGTGTAATTATAGACCAAGTTCAGAATTTTAATTACTTGGGATGTCATTTAGGCAATGACAGACATTTAGATAAACACACTAAAATACAACGATTCAATTATCTATGTGGCACAATTAAACGTATTTTATTGAATAAAACTAGAAAAGAAACTATTTTAAAATTTTACAAAGTATTGGCAATTCCATCTCTTATCTGTGGATGTGAAACCTGAACATTAACAAAGGCAGATAGTAAACAAATAGAGGCTGCTGAAATGAAGATGTTGAGAGCAATAGCAGGATACCAAAGGACCGATAAAAAGAAAAAACGAAGATATAAGAACAGAACTTAATATATTTAATCTCTGTGAAAGAATAAAATACTATCAAAATATTTACCTTCAGCACGTATTAGGAATGAATGAACAGCGCATAGCAAGAAGAATGCATAATTATAAACCAAAAGGGAGAAGAATGTTGGGAAGACCATTGGAGAGATGGAAGGACCAATTCGACCTATATTGAGATCGGAACAGGCCATTTGCCTTAATCCTTGTTATATTGACTTAATCTCATTGGTGCAATGGAAGACCCTAATGCTAACCAACCAGAAGGCATATACAATTTACGACGAAACGGACCGCGCAGAGAACGCGTCGTGGATAAATGTATAAGTAGGGCAGGTAGTCGACAAAATTGCTAGAATGCCGGAGTAGTCCCTTAGTTCCCACCAGTAACTTAATCTGTCACTACGTCGCCGGGACCGCGGATGTGATTGGAACATCATTTCTGGGGCTGGAATACTGCCTTCGGCGACTTCTTGTGGATGCGCGGACTTCAAGGATCATACACTCTACGAACACTTACACACCTCTGTCATAGTCACTTAACTTAACTTCCACAGGAAAGATTTTAAGTTAAATTAAACTAATAACCGTCAAAGTTGTAAATAGAGGAGCTTCTTTAAATCTTAAGAGCAGCACGATTATCTACATCTAATAGTCGGAAATTTATTGCCTCTCTTTCAATTTGAGGAATTATGTATGAATCAAATTCTACTTTTATAAAATCTGAATACTTAGTTACACTCTATATATGTTCTTTCGGCTCTAACTTCAAAATTAACGGGGCGAAAAACCTTTGTACCCATGGATGGCCTCGGGCTTCCTAAAGGGACGTCTGTAGCCGCAACAGCAACCGCTGCTGCCGCACTCAGCAATTCCCATGTTCTCAGACCAAACTTGCCAGTCTCAAGACAACCCTTGAGGATGCTGGACGCAGTCCTTGGCGAAACGTCGGGGAAATACAAGACCACGGCCAACAGCTCGGAAATCGTCTACACGATGATCATCTTAATTCTTGTGTTGTTGATGATGATATTGATTAAAAATGACATTTGATAAAATTTAATATCTCACTCAACAATTTTCAAACCAACTTTATGAACTGGTAATATTTGTCAATTAAAATAACATTAACAATGATTTGAGGAAGTAGATTATCGATCTATCTATCTATAATGGCGTAGCATAATATTGAGCTATAGCCCCTCCTCTTTATGAATTAATAGACCACGCTAATTTCATCATCTTAATGCGCGACAACTTCAAGGGTGAAATGTTTGCCTTCTCAACAGTTCTCCTCAATGCAATCTGTCTCTTGCCATATTCAAGTTAGTCACTTTCATTTTCCTTAGATCGTTCCATCTTATCTTCGGTCTTCCAATTGCTCTGCCTCCTATAGGTTTCCATTTATATAGTTTCTTAACCAATCTGTGACCGTCCATTCTTATCAAATGTCCAAGCCAAACAATTTTGAGTGATCTTATATGGTTTACTATATTCTGATTTCTGCTTAATTTGTTTGGATCGTTATTTGTTTTGATTCTCCAACAGTTATCATTTCCTCTGTTTGGTACAAATATTCGTCTTAGAATTTTCTTGGGACAATAATTACAAGTTTAGGTACCTGTGAAAGAGATGTTCAGACTAAAATTTCAATGGCAAAAAATTCAATTAAGACATTACATGGAATAATTTGAAACAAAAATATTACAAAGGAATTTAAAATGAAAATTCATAAGAGTATAATACAGAATATTTTGTCATGTGGAAGTGAAACTTGGTCTTTGACGAAATTACAAAAGAATAAAATTAGAACAGTTGAATTTGATTATTTTAGAAGAAGCCTCCAAAAAACAAGACAGGGTAAAATAAGAAATGAATTCCTTTGGAGAGAAATGAAGGTCACCACAACTGTTGTTAAGAGGATTGAAAATCAAACGCTTAAATGGTATGGCCATGTACAAAGAATGGAAAATGAAAGATGGCCAAAAAATATACCAATGGTCACCCCCTGGAAGAAATTAACGTGGCAGACCAAGATGGAAATGGAAAACCTACGCCAGAAGTATAATGGATGGAAGAAGGAGAGTGGAATGATAGAAATACATGGAAACTGAAGACGGCAAACCTATAAGTGGGGAAAAGTCCAAGAGAAGAAGAAGAAGAAGAAGAAGAGAACTTTCCTTTCAAAAAATTAATAATTTCTGTTTTATTGTTTCTTTTAGGACCCAAGTTTCACTAACATATGTAACTACATGTCTAATGAGTCCAAGCTAATTTAGTTACCTTATTTGCCATACATGTCATGAATGGCATGCCCGTCATCACACCGACTCAATAAGACATCTAGCAGGCAACTAAGGTATTACTAGGATGTTGAAATCAGTAAATATTGCTTAGAGGCCTTTTTTATTCAGGCTTAAGGATCTTTTACGAGCCTAAAAATCTTCAGACTGGGGACCCACGGCTTAAAGTTCCTCCCGGATGACTTCTTACTTGGATTTTTCCATCCTAAAGAAATCAATCTACCCCAGCCGTGTTTGAACCCGCGACACTCAGGGCCAGACGCAAGGAATATAACCACTAGTCCACCGCGGCCGACGAAGTAGATTATACAGGGGATGATTTGAAAATATTATCTCAGGATAGGAATGTGTGGAGAGATTATGTCCGCGCGGCCATGAACCTACAGGTTCAATAGTGCCAGTGAGTTACCGGTAGTTAGTAAAAGCGACTTGACATAATTAATATCTTACACCCAATTTTCTAACAAACTTTACAAAATTGGTAATATATGTCAATTATACCTTAATATGTTTTTGAATTTTTAGTTAATATAAAAAAAAACTAGCGGACCTGGCAGACGTTATCCTGCCTGAACGTTCAATTCTCGTGTCATGGGCAGGCGATAAAAATGTAAGTTACTTTTTTTACCATAAATTTCACTAATTAATAAGTTCGCAAGAAAATTAGTCATTGCCACCTGTTGTGGCTTAAGACGCTTGCATTATGACGTCACATTGTTGTCGCGCGGAAAATATCGGTTATGCAGATGACTACACATCTTTATTGTTATTTTATTTTTTCTGTTTTTCCTTCTTGTTTTACCTTTTTTTTCCTTTTTGTTTTACCTGTTTTGTTAACTTTTTTTTGTTCTCCCATAGACACAAGGACAGAACACACACACCCAGACCCAGGGTGGAGATTTAAAATCTCCTATCCCCCAGGAATCGAACCCAGGTCGCCGGAGTGGAAGGTAGGGACTCTACCGACTACGCCACGGCTATGGACGTCTGACATAAAACAATTCCTATAACCCTATCGCAGCGACACCTACCGGGACCAATTGTGAATCCAGACCATACATGGACCCACTCAAACACACTCAAAAATTGTCATCAAAATCGGTGAAGTGGTTTAGGTAGTTTTTAATTTCGGATTTCAAGTAAACCACCACTTCTACTTGTTTGACTTCGCTCATTTTTGGATAATACCTCGGTTTATTTTAATAAGATATATTGAGTTTCGTTGTGAAACATCGAAAAATGTAACAAATGATTTTAGAGGGCCCAATTGTGAATCTAAACATCGAGGGATTCAATAAGACACACAAACATTTCATCAAAATCGGTCCATTGTTTAGAAGGAGTAGAGTGACAAACGCACTTGCATAAGAATTATGTATATATATGAAAATAAAATGAATGCTTGAGTCGGGATTTGAACCTGATTCCCTAAACTCTGTACGTTTAGCGCTCTAACTAACTGAGATACTCAAGTATTCCAACACAAACATAAATTTTTCTTATATATGTAGTATTCTCAATTCACACAAGAGGTAGGCGGGAAGTCGTTCCAACTGACATCTAGTGGCCAACATAACTGTTAAGCAAATGTTTAAAGAGAATATTACTTTATATTAGTAACGCTTGTATATATATATATATATATATATATATATACATATATATATATATATATGATATATAGCAGATTTTCGCGGATAAGTATGATTAAGAAAGTTATCTTGGGTTATCCGCGTCATGGATTCAAGTTCGGCCTCTGGCCACTGATTCCGACGTTTCGGCATGATCCCACATGCCATTATCAAAGAATGATAAGTTCGAGTCACAGGTTCAGGTCTTATATAATTAAACGCATAGAGTCACTCGCGTTTAATTATATAAGACCTGAACCTATGATTCGAACTTATCATTCCTTTTTTTTGTTGGTAGAGCACTTGGTCTAGAGAACCAAGGGTCCCGGGTTCAAGTCCCGGTCTGAGCGTATAATTTTTCTCTTCAAATATGGTTTATCCATCATTGAGATGTACGAAATCAATAATAAAAACTTGAAAAAAGCCGTACTGGCTGTAATGTATAATTCCAAAATATGTCTTCTTAATAAAGGAGCCGCCATTTGCAAGATAGAAGCATGGCTTCATAGCATTTGGTGGATGGGAATTACAATGTATATAGAGAAAGATTTGCGTTTAGGTCGGTACTTGCTCAGGTAGCTCAGTTGGTAGAGCACTTGGTCTAGAGAACCAAGGGTCCCGGGTTCAAGTCCCGGTCTGAGCGTATAATTTTTCTCTTCAAATATGATTTATCCATCATTGAGATGTACGAAATCAATAATAAAAACTTGAAAAAAGCCGTACTAGCTGTAATGTATAATTCCAAAATATGTCTTCTTAATAAAGGAGCCGCCATTTGCAAGATAGAAGCATGGCTTCATAGCATTTGGTGGATGGGAATTACAATGTATATAGAGAAAGATTTGCGTTTAGGTCGGTACTTGCTCAGGTAGCTCAGTTGGTAGAGCACTTGGTCTAGAGAACCAAGGGTCCCGGGTTCAAGTCCCGGTCTGAGCGTATAATTTTTCTCTTCAAATATTATCATTCCTTGATAATGGCATGTGGGATCAAGGCGGAACGTCGGAATCAGTGACCACAGGCCGAATTTGGATCCATGACGCGGAAAACCCAAGATAACTTTCATAATCATTATATATATAAAGATAATCATATATATAAAAATAACACCCATAAAATAATATACTCGTATAAAATTCAGTATTAAAAAATCTTGTAGGATTATGCAATGCGGATTCTTGAGAACTATTTTCATTTTATTGTACAAGTTCTACGTAAATCCAATAGAAGGAATGTAAAGCAGCGTACGTCTTGGATGTAGCAAACAAAATTCTCTCTGTACATTTAGCTTCCCAGAGCTTCTACCGGCGAGGGCTGGATTAAGGCCCCACAAACTGTATTACCGCTCCATGCATGAATTTATCCCACTATTTACATAATAACATTGTACAATAAGTTTAACACTGAAAACTGGAGAGCTTCATATAGTATATTGTCATAATATCCGGGGGTAATTTTATATCCTACGGCTACTTTCATTTTTATACACAACACAAATTTACATTTTCTTTTCTACTCAAAGAGAAATGCAGTCGCGTCACCATCATTATATAGCCTAAAGCGTGATTCAATATCTCTCAATGCGAGCAAATTGTATATTCCATGTAGCCTTGGACTAATTACAGTTATATAGAGCGTGATTCAATATCTCTCAATGCGAGCAAATTGTATATTCCATGTAGCCCTGCATTATTTACAGTTGTATACAGCGTGATTCAATATCGCTCAATGCGAGCAAATTGTATATTCCATGTATCCCTACACTAATTACACTTATATACAGCGTGATTCAATATCTTTCAATGCGAGTAAATTGTAAATTCCATGTAGTCCTACACTAATTACAGTTATATAGAGCGTGATTCAATGTCTCTCAATGCGAGAAAATTGTATATTCCATGTAGCCCTGCACTAATTACAGTTATATACAACGTGATTCAATATCGCTCAATGCGAGCAAATTGTATATTACATGTATCCCTACACTAATTACACTTATATACAGCGTGATTCAATATCTTTCAATGCGAGCAAACTGTAAATTCCATGTAGTCCTACACTAATTCAGTTATATACAGCGTGATTCAATTTCTCTCAATGCGAGCAAATTGTTATTTCCATGTAGTCCTACACTAATTACAGTTATATAGAGCGTGATTCAATATCTCTCAATGCGAGCAAATTGTAAATTCCATGTAGTTCTACACTAATTACAGTTATATAGAGCGTGATTCAATATTTCTCAATGCGAGAAAATTGTATATTCCATGTAGCCCTACACTAATTACAGTTATATACAGCGTGATTCAATAACTCTCAATGCGAGCAAATTGTATATTCCATGTATCCCTACACTAATCACACTTATATACAGCGTCATTCAATATCTTTCAATGCAAGCAAATTGTAAATTCCATGTAGTCCTACACTAATTACAGTTATACAGAGCGTGATTCAATATTTCTCAATGCGAGAAAATTGTATATTCCATGTAGCCCTACACTAATTACAGTTATATACAACGTGATTCAATATCTCTCAATGCGAGCAAATTGTATATTCCATGTAACTGCACACTAATTACAGTTATATACAGCGAGATTCAATATCTCTCAATGCGAGCAAATTGTATATTCCATGTAGCTCCAAACTAATTACAGTTATATACAGCGAGATTCAATATCCCTCAATGCGAGCAAATTGTAAATTCCATGTTGCACTACACTAGTTACAGTTATATACAGCGTGATTCAATATCTCTCATTGCGAGAAAATCGTATATTCCATGTAGCTCCACACTAATTACAGTCATATACAGCGTGATTCAATATCTTTCAATGCAAGCAAATTGTAAATTCCATGTAGTCCTACACTAATTACAGTTATATAGAGCGTGATTCAATATCTCTCAATGCGAGAAAATTGTATATTCCATGTAGCCCTACACTAATTACAGTTATATACAGCGTGATTCAATATCTCTCAATGCAAGCAAATCGTATATTCCATGTAGCTCCACACTAATTACAGTTATATACAACGTGATTCAATACCTTTCAATGCAAGCAATTGTAAATTCCATGTAGTCCTACACTAATTACAGTTATATAGAGCGTGATTCAATGTCTCTCAATGCGAGAAAATTGTATATTCCATGTAGCCCTACACTAATTACACTTATATACAGCGTGATTCAATATCTCTCAATGCGAGCAAATTGTATATTCCATGTAGCTCCACACTAATTACAGTTATATACAGCGAGATTCAATATACCTCAGTGCAAGCAAATTGTATATTCCATGTAGCTCCACACTAATTACAGTTATATACAGCGTGATTCAATATCTCTCAATGCGAGCAAATTGTATATTCCATGTAGCTCCACACTAATTACAGTTATATACAGCGTGATTCAATATCTTTCAATGCAAGCAAATTGTAAATTCCATGTAGTCCTACACTAATTACAGTTATATAGAGCGTGATTCAATATCTCTCAATGCGAGAAAATTGTATATTCCATGTAGCCCTACACTAATTACACTTATATACAGCGTGATTCAATATCTCTCAATGCGAGCAAATTGTATATTCCATGTAGCTCCACACTAATTACAGTTATATACAGCGAGATTCAATATCTCTCAATGCGAGCAAATTGTAAATTCCATGTAGCTCCACACTAATTACAGTTATATACAGCGTGATTCAATATCTCTCAATGCGAGCAAATTGTATATTCCATGTAGCTCCAAACTAATTACAGTTATATACAGCGTGATTCAATATCTCTCAATGCGAGCAAATTGTATTCCATGTAGCTCCACACTAATTACAGTTATATACAGCGAGATTCAATATCCCTCAATGCGAGCAAATTGTAATTCCATGTTGCACTACACTAGTTACAGTTATATACAGCGTGATTCAATATCTCTCAATGCGAGCAAATCGTATATTCCATGTAGCCCTACACTAATTACATATATGTACAGCGTGATTCAATATCTCTCAATGCGAATAAATTTTATATTCCATGTAGCCCTACACTAATTACAGTTATATACAGCGTGATTAATAACTTTCAATGCGAGCAAATTGAAAATTCCATGTAGCCCTACATTAATTACATATATGTACAGCGTGATTCAATATCTCTCAATGCGAATAAATTGTATATTCCATGTAGCCCTACACTAATTACAGTTATATACAGCGTGATTAAATATGTCTCAATGCAAATTAATTACATGTATACTTAGAAATAATGAGCGGCTTTAAAACGCAGAGACCCTGTTATAACCCATTGCGCACGCTCGAAGAGCTAAAGCTGTGGTTCATGTGATAACGCATTTTTAAATATATTAAATACGCTGTATTTTGTTTTAATAATCTTAAATAGTTAAAGAACAGTGAAGGATACATTTTTCTAGATATTTACGAGTGTTCGACATATACAATATTACTCAAATTGCGACATTTGGAATAAAGTTCAATTCTCGTGCATTGTGTAAAAGTACACAAGACAACCAGGATTTAGACTACTAGTATCCGCGTAGAGATGTCTACCGCTGTGGTCTCGGGGTAGCGTGCTGCCTTGTCACGCAGCGGGCCTGGGTTCGATACCCGGTCGGGACAGTTTTTCTGGGTGAGGTTTTTATCGGGGTTTTTCCTCACCTGTAAGACAAATGTCAGGAAAACGTTAAGGCCCAAACGGTCCCCGAAATCATATGGCCATCGCAATCATTATCATTCATATTCATCCTAGGTTAGGCTTAGGATTAGGGACTCTCCTGGCGCACCATTACCATCACCCCTCATATCGGGGCAACGTAACCCCGCCTTCCAGGCGCCTCAGCCTCAGAAGTGGGTTACAAGTACCCCATGTCAGGAGAGAAACCAGGAATGTCGAAAGAAAAACCTGGGGCATTTAAAAAAAAAAGAATAGGAACGAAACTAGGGAATCTCCACGATCTGTCATAAAGTCAAAAACACATCCAAGTAAAAGTCGCATTTGATATGCTTAGTGAAGTATTAAGTAAAAATCCTGGCTACAATAGAGTTTGTGAAATTAGTTAAATGCTCTCTGGTGATAGCGAAAAGAAACTGAATTCAGCGAAGAAGAACTGTGGTGTTTTCACATGCACCTGTGA